>CAUYLG010009838.1:0-120797 GCA_963573385.1 Cacajao melanocephalus
CGCAGGTTTAAATAAAATATTGGTTGGCTGCTTGTTTGTTATTTTCATCCCTTATTCCTTCCTGTCTCTATAGTTAAGCACAATTATTGGCATAAAAGAGGTTTTTAATACCCATTTTTAGACTGCATTCTAGCCTGGGCAATAAAACAAGAATCCCGTTCTCTCTCCCTCTTTCTCTTCCTCTTTCTTTCTCACTTACATTCTTTTTTCTTTCTTTCTTTCTTTCACTCTTTCTTTCTTTCTTCTTTTCTCTTTCTTTCAAAAAATAAATAAATAAATGAAATGAAATAAAATAAAATAAATAAAAATAAATTAAAAAAAAAAAGAAAAAGGTACCAAGAACATACACTGCAGGGAAAGACAGTCTATTCAATAAATGGTGCTGGGAAAACTAGATATCCATATGAAGAAGAGTGAAACTAGACCCCTATCTCTCACCATATGCAAAAATAAAATCAAAATGGATTAGGGACTTAAATCTAAGACCTCCGACTATGAAACTACTATAAGAAGACGTTGGATAAACTCTCCAGTTCATTGGTCTGGGCAAAAATTTCTTGGGTAATACATCAAAAGCACAGGCAACTAAAGAAATATGGACAAATGAGATTACATTAACCTAAAAAGCTTCTGCTCAAAAGAGGAAGCAATTCACAAAATGAAGACACAACTGACAGAATGGGAGAAAATATTTACAACCCATCTAGCTAAAGCAATTAGATAAGAGAAGAAATAAAGGCATCCAAATTGGAAAAAAAGAAGTCAAATTCTCCTTGTTTGCAGATGATACAATCTTATATTTAGAAAAACCTAAAGACTCCATCAAAAAGCTATTAGAACAGATAAATTCACTAAATTTGCAGGATACAAAATCAACATACAAAAATCAGTAGCATTTCCATATGCCACTGACAAGGGTTTAACTACCAGAATGTAAAAGGAGCTCAAACAACTCAACAGGAAAAAAAAAAATCAAATAATCTGATTGTGGGTGTGTGTGTGTGTGTGTGTGGGTGTGTGTGTGTGTATGTGTGTTTGAGATGGGGTCTCGCTCTGTCACCCAGGCAGGAATGCAGTGGCACGATCTTGGCTCACTGCAATCTCCACCTCCTGGGTTCAAGCAATTCTCTTGTCTCAGCCTCCGAAGTAGCTGGGATGACAGGCATGCACCATCACATCCGGCTAATTTTTGTGCTTTTAGTAGAGACAGGGTCTCACCATGTTGGACAGGTTGGTCTCGAACTCCTGACCTCAAGTGATCTGCCTGCCTTAACCTCCCAAAGTGCTGGGATACAGGCATGAGCCACCATGCCCAGCTTAATCTGATTTTAAAATGGGCAAAAGAGGCTGAGCGAGGTGACCTCATGCCTATAATCCCAGCACTTTGGGAGGCTGAGGTGGGTGGATCACAAGGTCAGGAGTTCAAGACCAGCCTGACCAACATGGAGAAACCCCTGTCTCTACTAAAAATACAAAAATTAGCCAGGCGTGGTGGCATATTTCTGTAATCCCAGCCACTTGGGAGGCTAAGGCAGGAGAATTGCTTGAATCTGGGAGGCAGAGGTTGTGGTGAGCCAAGATCACATCATTGCACTCCAGCCTGGGCGACAGAGTAAGACTCGGCCTCAAAAAAAAAAAAAAAAAAAAAAATGAATGAGATCTTGTTATTTGCAACAACATGGATGGAACTGGAGGACATTATGTTAAGTGAAATAAGCCAGCACAGGAAGACAAATCTCACATGCTCTCAGTCATATATGGGAGTTTAAAATTTTAACTGATGAACTCATGGAGATACAGAGTAAAACAATGGTTACCAGAGGTTGGAAAGGATAGTGGGGGGAGTTGGGGATAAGTAGAGATGGTCAATGGGTACAAAATTACAGTTAAACAGTTAAATAAAATGAATAAAATCTAGTATTTAGTAGCAGAACAAGATGACTATTGTTAACAGTAACTTATGGAATATTTTTAAATAACTGAGTATGGAATTGGAATGTTCCTAACACAAAGAAATGACAAATGCTTGAGGTGAAGGATGCCCTAGTTACCCTGATTCTATCATTACACACCGTATGCCTGTATCAAAGTATCACAGGTATCCATAAATGCATACAACTATTATGTACCCATAAAAATAAAAACATTTTAAAATATATAAATTAGTAAAAAAAAAAATACAGTGGGTAGTTGGTAGCTTTCACCTGTTACAATGAAAGAATGTGAGCTTTTTAAAAACTTAAGACCTTCCTGTTTTTCTTTTTTTTTTCTTTTGAGATGGAATACAATGGAGTGATCTCAGCTCACTACGACCTCTGCCTCCTAGGTTCGAGTGATTCTCCTGCCTCAGCCTCCCAAGTAGCTGGGATTACAGGCATGTGCCACCACAGCCACTAATTTTGTATTTTTAGTAGAGACAGGGTTTCACCATGTTGACCAGGCTGGTCTTGAACTCCTGACCTTAGGTGATTCACCTTCCTCAGCTTTCCAAAGTGCTGAGATTACAGGCATGAGCCACCACGCCCAGCTGATCTTCCTGTTTTTCAAGAGAAACTGGCTATCTGAATTTTCATGTGAAATCTCCAACTCACAATTCTTTTAAACATTGTAGGGCTCAAGGTGGATGTACTCTGCTGCCAGTGTGTGATTTTCATCTTTTTACAAGCTGGAGTGCAGTGGCTCAAACACAATACACCGCAGCCTCAGCCTCCTGGGCTCAAGGGATCCTCTTATCTCAGCTTCCCGTGTGGCTGGGACCAAAGCCACGCACTATGTGCCTGGCTTATTTTTTCGATTTTTTGTAGAGGCAGGGTCTCACTTTGTTGCCCAAGCTGGTCTTGAACTCCTGGGCTCAAGTGATCCACCTGCCTCAGCCTCCCAAAGTGCTAGGATTACAGGCATGACCCATTGCACTCAGCTGATTTTTGTCTTAATAGGACTGGCGGAGGCCAGTGGCTCTTGCCTGCAATCCCAGCACTTTGGGAGGCCAAGGCAGGTGGATCACTTGAGGTCAGGAGTTCAAGACCGGCCTGACCAATGTGGTGAAACCCCATCTCTACTAAAAATACAAAATTAGCTGAACATGGTGTCACGGGGCACCTGTAATTCTAGCTACTAGGGAGGCTGAGGCAGGAGAATCACTTGAACCCAGGGAGGTTGCAATGACCTGAGATCGTGGCATTGCACTCCAGTCTGGGCTACAAGAGCAAAACTCTGTCTCAATAATAATAATAATAATAATAACAATAATAGGACTTAGGGGTTTGTGAAAAGGGGATAAAGGGAAGAAGGGGATTATGGAAGTGTGGACAAATTGTCTGCTAGAAATAGATGGCAGTGGGAGCTTCTGAACACCCCCAACTAGGAAGAGAGCCCCTGGAGCTGAGAAGAGAGAGAAAGAGGTCTAAGAAATCTTGAATAAAGTGTGGGGGTTATGGAATGACCACCTTCCATATAAAGGGGGCCTCCATATCCCAGGGGGCCAGGGGATCAGGGACAACTGGCATTTCAGAAGTCACCTAGATGGATGCTGACTGGTGACTAGAGGACCCTCGTAGCCCATCTTTCCCCCAGTACTTTGGCTTTATCTAAAATTTTAGTTCTGGATATATCCCTGGGAGCATTGGCGACAACACCCTCTAAGAATGCCTTTCGTGAAATTTTCCATCAACTCGGCAGAATGAGGATCAGAGTCCAAACCTTAGTTTAGCTGCAGAAAACCAAGAAAGTTCTCACACACTTGGGTTTGGGGACTAAGGTTTTGACCAGCTCCCATCCAGAAAAGGGTGAGAATGGATGAATTCTACCACATTCCTCTACAGAGTCTAAGGTCCTCTCTCCCCTCTTAGCTGGCCTGGGGTGACATGTGGAGGAGGCACACATGGAAGGTGTGGACCCAGGTGAGGGTCTCGGTCAGACTTACCCCACAGGAGGGTTGCTCCAGCCCAGAGCGTCCACCAGCTCCACAGGGGACCCATGGCTGCAGTAGGAAAAGAGAAGGGATCATAGAAGGCTGATCTGCCGCCTCTGCTGGAGAGTGTCCTGGGCAGAAGGGCCCACCCTCAGGGCAAGAGCCACCTGGGAGCAGAAAAGCTGAGGTGGGGAAAGAAGTCAGGCAGATGGGGTCAGGTGGGTTGGATCCAAGGACCAGTGTGTGTGTGTGTGTAGGGGAGGCTGGCTGCCCAGTGGGTCTGGAGGTGGGATGGGGAGGGCAGGAGCCAGGGACAGGGGTGGGGAGTTGGCTGTCTAGTGGGTCTAGGGCTAGGACGAGGAGGCCTACAGCCAGGGGCAAGAATAGGGGACCTGCTGTCCCACTTCCAAAGGGGTCCCCAGCCCTTCTCACCTGCAGGTCCCTGGAGCTGCAGGGCCAGCTGTGGGGCAGGGCTATATAGTGGCGTTTCTGGGCCCCTCAGGCCACACCTTAGGCCACGTGCCAGGCAGTTGGCCATATGCCAACTTCCTGGAGGAGGCTGCCATCCTCAGGGCCAGATGAAACGGGAAACTGTGAAGTCCTGAGAAGGAGGGAGGGTGAGTCTGGATGCCTGGGCTCCAAGAAGGGAGTGAGGACGGCTGGTGGCCACTCCCTGGAAGCCTTCTGGGAAGTTTGGTCCTGGAAGGGTGGGGTCCCTGAGGGAGACAGCTGGGGAGCAGGGAGCCTGAGTCCCTGGGCGGAGGTGGGGTGGGGTGGGGGTGTGGGTAGCGAGGGTGGGAAGTGGCATATGGCCATATTTGCTGGCTTAGCAGCTATATTCCTTCCTTTGGCTCCCGCCAGGAATGACAGTGAGGGACCCATATCCGGGTCCTCCCTGGTTCCTCCTCAGTCCCCATAGCCTGGGGAGTCCCTGGCCACCCACATCCTGCTTCCAGACACTACTGGGGGCAGGTGTCTGGGGTGGGCAGAGTCTGAGACTATGGAGCAGGACACGAGACCTCCACCACAGCCCAGCGGGGTCTCTGGGGTTTCTCATCTGCAAAATGGGAACCCCAAAACCAGCCTCTCTGGGCATCTTTACATCCCAGAGATGTAAAGAAGTTCTTGAGGACTGGTAGAGCTGGGAGGCAGCCTCTTCTGGTGTGGACCCAGGCAGGGATGCAGGAGGGCATCAGGGCTGAAGGGACAATGGCCTCTGCTTCCCTGCTCCACATAGACACCACATTCTACTTCTGACTCCAGACATGTACCGCTCAGTGGTGCTGGAAACAGGATATGGGTGTCCAAGGACTCCCCAGCCTGGGGGGACCGACGAAGAGCCAGGACCTGTTGGTTTTGGAGAAATTGGGGTTTTCTGTTTTGAGTTTTTTTTGTTTGTTTTTGTTTTTTTGTAGGCAGGGTTTGCTCTTAGCAGGGGCTAGCTGAACAGCTTTGGGGGACTCTGTGCCTCTCCACCACGCCAGAATTTGTCTGAGATGGGAGCTGGAGGTCTAGGTTGCACACAGGAGTAGAAGAGTGAGCCGAAAGCTGGGCTTTCTCAGATGCAGTCAGTTCCTCTGACGGGCTGGCCTGACCCATGCCCAGTTTGCCTTCTCACTGACCTGGGATTTCATTATTTGCTGGGGAGTCTCCCCTGTGGCCAGCAGCTGCAAAGCCTGGGTATTGGACCAACACCCTAGCAGCTGCTGCCCCTGGGGCTCCTCCTCTCTTATCACAGGGGCCTGCGCCTCTGGGCAGCCAGAGTGGGTGGGTGGGTGGGGGCATCTGTCTCCCTGGGGCTCTGACCCATCCCCACGCCCACCCAAGGCACAAGATAAAGGCTCAGAGTTAACCGGGACATAAAGTCAACCAGGAAAATGAAGTGAGTATAAATAGGAGACTAGCTAAAAGCCACAGCTAACAAGCAACAAGCAGGGGTGGGGGCCCACAGGAAGTGGGAGCTCTGGGAAAAGGGTGCATGGGTCCCTGGGGGCATCTAAAGATTGATGGAAGGGGCTGCTGAGTCCCTGAGAGAGATAAGGACTGGGAGGAGGAGACATCAGGATTCCCAGGAGGAAACAGCAATTGCAAGCCAAGCTGTGAAAATTCTCTGTGTGAGGCCAGGCACAGTGGCTCAGTTTACAATTCCAGCACTCTGGGAGGCTGAGGCAGGAGGATTACTTAAGGCCAGCAGTTTGAGACCAGACTGGTTCAAGACCAACATGTTGAGATCCTGTCTCTACAAAAAATACAAAAATTAGCCAGGCACGGTGGTGCACGCTTGTTGTCCCAGCGACTTGGGAGGCCGAGGCAGAAAGATCACTTGAGGCCACGAGGTCAAGACCAGCCTGGGAAACATAGTGAGACCTTTTCTCTACAAAAAATACAAAAATAAACTGAGTGTGGGGGTGTGCACCTGTTGTCTCAGCCATTCAGGACGCTAAGGTGGGAGGATTGCTTGCTCTGTCACCAGGCTACAGTGCAGTGGCACAATCTCAGCTCACTGCAACCTCCGCCTCCCGGGCTCAAGTGATTCTCCTGCCTCAGCCTCCCGAGTAGCTAGGATTACAGGCATGCGCCACCGTGCCCAGTTATTCTTTTTTTTGTTTGTTTTTTGTATTTTTAGCAGAGACAGGGTTTAACCATGTTGGCCAGGATGGTCTCAAAATCCTGACTTCATGATCCACCAACCTCAGTCTCTCAAAATGTTGGGATTACAGGAGTCAGCCACCACGCCCAGCCATCCCTCTTGTAGTTTGAGACACTCAGAGACACATGAGAAGTGAAGGGGAAAAGGGGGAAAGTGAGCTTCATGGGTGTTTCTGGCCCTCAATTCTCTGCAAGCTTTGGGGTTTCCCCTGGTTGACCACAGAGAGAAGCTTCCCGCCTTCAAAATTCACCATCACTCTCCACAGCCAGAGTCCCCAGAAATGGGATGGTCGTGGTGGGAGACCTCACAAATTAATACTCTATATTTGACAATCCCCTGAGATCTTCTTTCTCACTCCTTTTAGGGCCCAAGGGGTGTGTGTGTGTGTGTGTGTGTGTGTGTGTGTGTGAGGACACACCCCTGTGCCTTACCCTGTATCATATGAATTCTCAGGAACCCCTGTGCCTTACCCTGTATTATATCAATTCTCAGGAACCCCGCTGGTGACCCAGGAAATAAACTCTGCAGACACTTCCTTATGGTCCGAGAAACTGCATCCATCCCTCCACTGGCAGCCTTGCTCTGAACCCATTTGTGTGTCTGAGCCTTTCAGCCTCTCTCCACTTATCTGCCTCTACCTCCCTACAGTATTTGTGCCCGCCACGCCATCTCAGAGCCCTGAGCCCCTCTGATTTGTACAGGCTTTATAGACTGGAGCACAATGGGAGAGAATTTACTCTCTCCACCTAAATTCAGGCTTGCGAACAATTTCTAACTTTATTCCTTTACACTCTGGATCCCCCAGTCTGACTTCCATATGCACTGAAAGTTTTGCTAAACTCTCCAATTACCTATTATTTGCCACTTGACTCTTGTTCCTTCCCTGTAACATTTGACATTCACACTTCCTCTCTGAAGTTGTCTAATGCCGATCCAACACCTGTGACACCTATTCAACAAGATAGACCATATTTTGGATAATAAAGTAAACTAGAGGCTGGGCACGGTGGCTCACACCTGCAATCCTAGCACTTTGCGAGGCCAAGGCAGGCGGATCATCTGAGGTTGGGAGTTCGAGACCAGCCTGACCAACATGGAGAAACTCCGTCTCTACTAAAAGTACAAAATTAGCCGGGCATGGTGGCACATGCCTGTAATCTCAGCTACTCAGGAGGCTGAGGCAGGAGAATCACTCAAATCCAGGAGGCAGAGGTTGCGGTGAGCCAAGATCGTGCCATTGCACTCCAGCCTGGGCAACAAGAGCAAAACTCCATCTCAAAATAAAATAATAAAATAAACTAAAGCAAACCAGAATAAAATCAAAATAATTGAAATTCTACAGGAGATGTTCTCTGATCATAATGGAATAGGCTTGAAATCAATTACTGAAAAACAGGAAAATCTCCACTCACAAGTGAGAGAATAAAACCTTTTGGGTCAATTTGGAACTTTCTGGAAACCCTAGCATGGAAAAATGTTGACACAGGTACTTCAACCATATCAGGAGGCTGTGTTCAAAGTATCCGTTACCTGTTCAGCCACATTCCAATATTGCTGGCAAGATCAATAGAAACTAGGAAACAAGCACCAGAAAGAGAAAATTCAGTGACTCATTGCGACAAGCGCTTTCCCCACACAGGACTAGGGGAAAACCCGTTGGCAACTCAAAAGGAAAAATTAAGTGACTCGTGGTCACAAGCCCTCTCCCCACACAGGACTAGGGGGCAAACACTCAGCAACTCAAAATTACTTGGGGATATAAGCCCAGGCAGCCCTAACCAACAGTGGCAACCCTCTTGGGTCCCCTTCCCCCTTCCATGCTGTGGAAGCTTTTACTTTCGCTTGCTCAATAAACAGTGTTGCTGCTCACTCTTTCTCGGTCCGCAAACGCTTGTTTAAAGCTGGGACGCTCACTGTGGGGGTAAGGCTCTCTGCTCAGTTCTTCGAGCAAGGAAAGCCAAAAACCTAAGCCCGAAGCCCAAGCTGGGCACAGAAAATGCCCTCCTCAAAGCCATCTGTAAACCCTACAACAGCAAATCTGGTTACACAAGGATATTAAGCAACTCCCTTCTAAATAATCCATGGGCCAAAGAGAAAGTCTCAAAAATACATGGAATCAAATGAAAATGAAAAGAAGGCATTTCAAATACGTGGGATATAGCTAAAGGGAAATTTGTGGCATTAAATATTTACATCAGGAAAGAGGAACATTCTCAAACCGATAATCTAAGCTCTTACACAAGAAAGTACTAAAAGACCAAAACAAACACAAAGCAGAAGGAAGGAAATAATAAAGAGTAGAAATCAATAAAACTGAATGTGAGGAAATCAACGAACCAAAAAACTACTTTGCTGTTGTTGTTGTTAACAAGAGTGAGCCTTTGAATTTCCCAACTGTATTTGTGGATTTGTCTATTGTTGAATAGAGCATTTTATAAATATCAATTAGATCCTATTGATTAATGTGTTACTCAGTTCTTTGATATCCTCACATATTTTATCCCTGGTAGTTCTAGCAACTGTATTTGTGGACTTGTCTATTTCACCTTTCATCTCTGTCAGTTTTTGCTTGATGTACTTGAATCTCTGTTGTTTGGTACATAACACAGTAGGACTGCAATGTCTTGGCAGAATGATCCTTTGTTTTTAGCAATGTTTTTTGCTCTGAAGGAACGTAGTTTCATATTAATATAGTACTTCTTTCTTTTTAAAAGCTTATATTTAAAATTCATATATATATATTTTTTGAGATGGACTTTTGCTCTGTTGCCTAGGCTGGAGTGCAATGGCGTGGTCTCAGCTCACTGCAACCTCTGCCTCTCGGGTTGAAGCAATTCTCCTGCCTCAGCCTCCCAAGTAGCTGGAATTACAGGTGCCCACGACCATGCCTGGTTAATTTTTGTCTTTTTAGTAAAGACAGGGTTTCACCATGTTGGCCAGGCTGGTCTCGAACCCCTCACCTCAAGTGGTCCATCCGTCTCAGCCTCACAAAATGCCGGGATTACAGAGGTGAGCCACCTCGCCTGGCCTAAAATTTATATTTATAATAATATCAATTGATAAAATTAACACATTTTCTATTATTTTGTTTTCAACCTACCTATGTTGTTATATTTGGAGTAAAGTTATTTGGAGACAGTATCTAGTTGGGTCATTTTTGAAATTCACTCTATCAATCTTTGGTCTTTTATTTCATGTAAGTAGATAGACTGTTTACATTTAAAGTAGTTATTGATATGTTTGGGCTTAAGTTTAACACTTTATTATTCATTTTCCATTTGTTCTGTTTCTCATTCTTATTTTTTACTTGCATTCCTGTGAGTTACATGAGCATTTTTTAGCATTCCATTTTGATTTGTATTATTTTTGAGTACATAATTTGTAGAATTTTCTTAGCACTTACTCTAGTACTACAGTATACATATGCAACTGATTATAATCCAACTTAATATTTTACCACTTTGAAGTGTTCAGACTTTACTTCCATGTAGATCCTTTTACCCTCCCACTTATACATATGTGTGCATACATATATACATATATAATAACTATTTTAAGTATTGTCTCTACCTACAGACATCAGATAATACTATAATTTTTTCGTCAACCAACTATGATTTTTCAAAACTCATGAGAAGGGTAATCTGTTATATTTATTACTATTTTTGTCCATTCTGCTATTCTTCCTGCCTTTCTAAAGTTCTGAGCCTTTTTCTGTTAACATTTGGATAACTTCCTTTAATCATTCTTTAAGAATAATTTTGCTGATGACAAAATCTCACAGTTTTCTTTCATCTACAAACTGTTTATTTCTTCTTCATTCCCCATAGGTAGTTTTGCTGGATATGAGATTCTCAGTAGATAATTATTTTCTTTCAGCACTTGAAAAGTATTGTTTTAGACTTTCTTCTCCAGGTTTTTTTAAATAAGAAATTTGTTTTTATTTGATCAGTGTTCCCCATAGATAATTTAAAATTCCTCTCTAGCTAATTCCAAGACAGTTTCATTGTTTGTTTGCCTTTGTTTTTATAAGTTAGTTATGCTGTATTTTGGCATGAAATCCCTCAGATTTATTCTGTTTAGCTTCTTGCATCTGCAGGTTTATGTCTTTTGCCACATTTGAGAAGGTTTTATTTCTTCAAATAGTTTTCAGTCCCACTTTCTTCTCTCCTTCTGTTAATCTGATAATACAAATGTTAGCTATTTTGTAATTGTCCTGCAGGTTCTCTGAGTCCTTGTTAGTCATTTTTTGTTTCTCTTTTTTAAAGTTGATTGTCTCTCTGTTTTTTGGATTGGGTAATTTTTACTGTTCTATCTTTGAGTTCACTTCTTATTTCCTTTGCCATAGTTATTCTGCTCTTGAGCCTTTCCAGTTAGTTTTTATTTTAGTTATTACATTTTTCAGTTTTCTCTTTTCCATTTGGTTATTTAAAAACATATTTTCCATTTCTTTGGTGAGATTTTCTCTTTTTCATCTTTTCAAGGAATTTTGTAATTGTTTGGGGAAACATTTTTATGATGGCTATGTTAGATCTTTGTCAGATAATTCCAAAATCGAATTCATCTCAGTGTCAGATTGTTGATTGGTTAAAATCTAATTCATCTCAGTGTCAGATTGTTGATTGGTTAAAATCTAATTCATCTCAGTGTCAGATTGATTGTTGATTGGTTAAAATCTAATTCATCTCAGTGTTAGATTGTTGATTGGCTAAAATCTAATTCATCTCAGTGTCAGACTGTTGATTGGCTTTTCTCATTCAAGTCGTGATTTTTCTGGTTGTTCATATTATGCATGACTTTTTAATTATATCCCAGACATTTCTGATATTATGAGAGGAGATTCTGGATCCTATTTAACTCTACTATTTTAGTGGTCACTTTAATTAGGTTAGCATGGAGGTCCTGGCCTACTTTTGTGTGTTGTGATTCCAATGACAATTTAGTTTTCAGGGCCCTTGCATTATTATTCTGCTCTATTTCATTTGCCTGGTGCTGGTTGTGCTCACATTCAATATCTGATAGTACCACCAACGGAGGTTGAAAGCATTTTCTTGAGGCCTGCTTGGTACTGCTAGGTTAGGAGTAGGAGACACTGGCACAAAAGGGTAGAGTGCTTCCCTGGGCTGTGTAGTGCTAACACGGCTCTTCCTTAATCTCTATCATCCACAGAGGGGGAAAGCACCTACCTGGGTGCTTTCTGCTGCTGGATAGGGGGCTGTGGAGACTCTGGATCTAAACCGCCTCCTGTCGTTGGGTGAGAAATTTAGATGCTGGCCACTGAGATGCTTCTCGAGTTCTAAGGCCCCTTGTCAGTTTGCCTTCTTTCTATCTTTCAGAGTCCTCTTAAGAATATCTGTTATATTATTCCAGGGTTTTTAGCAGAGAAGAACCAGGAAAAATAAATCTATGTCACCGTGACAGAGATGTTACCATCACCCTAGCTTCTTGTAGTCTCCCAGGATAGAAATCAAGTGAGATTACCAGACACAGTATTAAAGAGAAAAAAGGAAAGTTTATTTTCATTGCGCACAAGAGAGGTCAGCACTGTGAAAGGAAAAGGGTGGGCTGCTCCTCACAGGGAGCAGGTCGATCTGTCTTGTAGGGGTCCAGATGCCATGATGTGCCTGTCATCACGTGTTAAGTAGGGATTTCTTGGGCACCTGCACAGTGGTTCAACATGCTTTCTCATACATCGCATGTAACATTCGCATTTCAAATCTTCACCTCTGGGCATGATTTTCAGCGTTGAAATAAGGAAAAGATCACTATAAGTTGAAACTTAAGCTTACCTGTGGGTCCCCAGGGAAGTCCCTAACCCTGTAAAGCAAGAACTTGTGGTTAATGGCTTCTTGGGCCGCCGATGCTCATTGGCTGGAGATTAGCAAGCTACAGCTTGAGTAAGGGACTTTTGTTCTTTTTCACTAAACCACATCAAAATAGGAAGCTAGTCAGCTGTCTCATTTCCAGCTAAGAGATTTCATTCTCCAAAAAGTGCTTTGGGCAAAGGTCTCTTCTGGAGCTACTTCCTGCTGAGCATGGACACAGTCCCTACATCTATTTCCAGGAGGAGTAGAAATTTCTTGTGGCTTGGTGAAGGGGCTGAGACAGCTCTGGGCTGGTAGTCTCTGAAACAGGCTGGAAGCCTAGCACGACCATTAACTTGGCAAGAGAGTGTTGTAGCCTGAAGACATGAATTTTACCAGGAGGTTAAACAAGCATGGTTTAAGGATCAAAAATTTAAAGATAAAAAGAAGAAAGATAGCCCTAAGGGCTTAAGAAAGGGAGAAACCAGGGTACAGAGGGTAAGGCTGCTCTGACAGCATTCTACACTAAGTTGACTCTCCTTTACCAAAAGAGTGTAACCACTTTCTTGATTGTAAATTGCCTGGATGTCAACCTCTACTTGCTCATTAGTATTTATCCAAGTGCAATAGGAGGTTTGGTGCCTGTACAAACACCTCCCTGTTCAGCTAGTAAGTCATCTGGAAGCCTTGCATGACCATTAAACTATGACATGAAACTATTGTAGTCTGGAAGACACAAATTTTACCAGCAGGTTAAACAAGCTTGGTTTAAAGATTAAAAGAAGAAAGGTAGCTAATAAGGGCTTAAGAAAGAAAGGAACCGCCAGGCACGGTGGCTCACACCTGTAATCCCAGCACTTTGGGAGGCCAACACGGGTGGATCACGAGGTCAGGAGTTCGAGACCAGCCTGGCAAACATGGTGAAACCTCGTCTCAACTAAAAATACAAAAATTAGCTGGGCGTGGTGGTACGTGCCTGTAGTCCCAGCTACTCGGTTGGCTGAGGCAGGAGACTCACTTGAACCTGGGAGGCAGAGGTTGCAGTGAGCCAAGACTGGGGTAGCTTCTGATCTTAGGGAGCCACAAGGAACAGTAAGTGGATTCCTTTCTCAGGGGGCATTGAGACTTGTATGGAATTCCCCTGGAGGGAACCTGAGGCTCCCAACTTAGATAATAAGTCATGAACCATTAAAGGAAGGGGACACTCAGGGACATATAAGAAGGAATGAGTCATAGCCTTAGATCCAATTGTACAAGTCAAAGGAAAGGTAAACTATCTTACCTTGGGTTGACCATCTGTTCCTGTCACTGTACAACTGGCACTGAACAGACATCCAACAGGGTGGATCAGGACACAGTATGCACAAGGAATTCCGTTTTCCTACCTGCCATATTGAGGGTGACCCAAGGCTCCACAGTGGTGATGGTGATGGAACTCTTCAGGTCTGGAGGCAGATGAGCATTTGGGAACCGCTCAGTCAGAGGGGGCAGGCTTTTTATTTGAGAGGACAGCAACAAGAGGAGCGGGCTGGGGAGGTGCACTCCATCCTGGCTTCCCAGAAAGGAACGGACAGTCCTTTCTCCAGTGATTCTTCTTATAGTAAGCGCGCTGGTGGCACCCCATTTCCACTGACATTGGGCGAGGTTTAATTGCCCCCCCCACCCAGGGTTCTCTGTTGCCTACGGTCCCCTCAAGGTGGGCCTGTGATTATGGCAGCCAGAACGTGTGCCTTCCTTTTTATTCTCTCATTTTTCTCTGCCTGGTCCCAATTGTTAAAAACGTTGAAGACCTCTGCTACCACTGTTGCTTGAGGGGATCTAAGGGTCAGCTTCCAGCTTTTGAAGCTTTTTCCAAATGTCTGGCACAGTGTGGGTGCATTTCCAAATGCATGGCCAGAAATGTTAGACCTTCATCGGTCTTTGGGTCTATGTTACTATACTTTCTGAAAGCCTCGGAGAACCTATTAAAGTACACAGCTGGATTTTCATCCACTTCCTGAGCAGTTCTTTTACTTTATTATACTTTACTCGTTTTGTCTAACACCGCCTTATTTCCTCTGATATGCAATTAAGGAAGTGATTGATCCTTAACCAGTCCCTGTCATCCGTGTAAACCCATTGGAGGTTCTGCTCTGGGACTGCCTCACCAGATGCCCCGTAAATGACATGGCCAGGATTATATATTTGAGCCTTTTCACCAGGAGTACAACAATGAGTTAGGACTACTAGAACATCTTGTTAAGAAGAGGTTAGACTAAACTTAATAAATTCATCACTAAACCCTATCTGGATTGTTCAAGAACTGGCCAAACCAATCCCTGCCTTATGTCTGACATTGATAAGTGTCCATGTACCTGAGCTGCCCCTCTAGTTCCATCCATTACCTCCCAGCGGGGAAAGCAGCCTGATATGGTGGGAAGTGAAGGAGGGTGCTAACTTGGAGCCCAGTTGGAGCCACACTGGGGACAGCACCGAGGGTTGCTGAGGAGTAGAAGGGGAAAGCTAGAGGCACTCCAGCCTGGGCGACAGAATGAGACTCCGTCTTAAAAAAAAAAAAAAAAAAAGAAAAAGAAAAAGTTTATTTTAGCTTGTGCCCAAGAGAGGTCAGCACTGAAAAAAAAAAAAAAAAAAAAAGGATGAGATGCACCCCAAAGGGAGCAGGTTGATTTGTCTTATAGGGGCCCAGCTGCTGTGACCTGCCTGTCATTGAATGTTTTGAATGTTTAGGAGGGATTTTTTTGGCACCTGCACAGCGGTTCAACATGCTTTTTCACACATTGCATGTAATATTAGCATTTTAAATCTCCACCTCTGGCCATGATTTTTAGCATTAAAATAAGGAAAAGTTGAAAAAAGCCTAGCTGTACCGTTGGGTCCTGGAGGAAGTCCCTACCCCCCTAATGCAGGAACTTGTGGTTAATGGCTTCTTTGGCCTTTGATGCTGAGTAAGGGACTTTTGTTCTTTTTCTCTGGAACACATCAAAACAGGAAGTCAGCCAGCTTGCCTGTCACAAAACCAGGAGCCAATAAATAAGATTATTTATTATTTTAATAATGTATTTGTAGGTTCTTTTGGGTTCTCTACACACACAGTCATGTTGCTTATGAATGAGTTTCATTCCTTCCATTCTCATCTTTATAACTCTTCTTTAGGCTTTCCAACAGACCATTGAATAATAGATACCATGGGGGCATCCTAGTCTTGCTTCTGATCACAAAGAGAATACCTTCCATTGGTGGTGGTTGTTTGAGACGGAGTCTTGCTCTGTTACCCAGGCTGGAGTTCAGTGGCACAATCTCAGCTCACTGCAGCCTTTGCCTCCTGGGCTCAAGTGATCCTTCCACCTTTGCCTCCTGAGTAGCAGGGACTACAGGCACATGCCACCACGCCCAGCTGATTTTTTTATTTGTTGTAAAGATGGGGTTTCACGATTTTACCCAGGCTGGCCTCAAACTCCTGGCCCCAAGTGATCTGCCTGCCTCAGCCTCCCAAAGTGCTGGGATTACAGGCATCAGCCACCACACCCAGCCTGTTTTCAGTATTTTAAGTATGATGATCACAGTAGCATTTTTGAAAGTATATATTCTTGTATTAAAGAAGTTTCCTTCTACTTTTAATTGTTTAATCAAAAATAGATGTTTAGCTTTATCAAATGGTTTTTCTGCATCTGTCTCGATGTTAATATCCATTGTTGATCATTACGTTGATACAGAGTTGCTAAATAAGATACAAGACCTCCAGTTTAATTTGAATTTCAGATAACAATTAATTTTTAGTATAAGTACGTCCCATGCCATTTATTGGCTAAATCTGGAAACCTGCCTAGTTCCATTATTTCCCTAGGGGTTTGCAAAATGTGGATTTTTAATGTATCATTTTCTCTTCATTTATGAACTACAGTGCAATTATACAAAGAAGCATCCCCTCATTAATTCTCCGGTTACTCTAAATTGTAGTTAATACAGAAAAAGCAACTTAAATGCTTTAGTTTTCAGTTTTAGTATGTTCTCTCTAAAGGTAACCAAAACATGTGTGCGTGTGCGTGTGCGTGTGCGTGTGCGTGCGTGCGTCTGTGTGTGTATGCAATATCCTTATGAATGCATGGATTTTTAACATTTGAAGTGGTCAAACCTTAGATCAGTGGGAGCTGTCTTGATCTACGGTATATTTTGTAGGAAGTAAAAACTTCTTCTTCAAAGTTTCCCTTCTTGTTAAATAAACAATAAATGCTAGAAAAAATAGTTCCTTTTAAAAACTAACTTCCTTCACAGGCTTCTTTTTTTTTTTTTTCTTTTTTTTTTTTGCTAAGACTCTTTGTTAAGCCCTATCCTATGCAACTGCTAGACCTAAAAGAATGAGTACATTTTATGTCCTTGTACTTTAACCAAGATATTTGTTCTGGAAATGCTCAGTCATGCCCCAGCTTGCAGCCTATGCCCCTTCCTTATTTAGCAATGTTATTATTTTTCTAAGTCCTTTAGCAAACAATGTCCTTTTTCTTTATTCTCCATTGCTTTTACCTATTTAAGAATGTTTTAAGCTGTTAGCCAATCAAGTTTAGCTTAGACTGTGAAGTCCAGCTCCAATCAACAGAGATAAGACACAGCAGTAAAGACCCAATGCATAATGAATAAATATTCCTGACTTTCCTTCGTTCAGTGTGCCCTCATGGCAACATTGCTGACGAGTAGCACCCTTTCCGCAGAAAGTAAAATTGCCTTGCTAAGAAAATTTTTGTCTGAATGCTAATTTTTTTGCAGCATCTAAGAATAAGCATTTTGTCTCTAACAATTTCCTACCTAGATCCAGAATCAGCCATTTCTAAAAAAGCCACTATGATTAACAAATTGTATTTATTTATTTGTTTTGAGACAAAGTCTTGCTCTGTTGTCCACGCTGGAGTGCAGTGGCATGAGCATGGCTCACTGCAGCCCTGACCTCTTGGGCTCAAGTGATCCTCCTGCCTCAGTCTCCCAAGTAGCTGGGACCACAGACATGCATCACTGCACACAGCTAATTTTTAAATTTTGGGTAGAGACAAGGTCTCCTTATGTTACCCAGGCTGCTCTCAAACTCCTGGGCTCAAGTGATCCTCCTGCCTTGGCCTCTCAAAGTGCTGGGATTCTAGGTGTGAGCCATGTGCCTGGCCCCAAATTGAATTTAGAGACCATAATTTGAGCACTAGAGAAGGAACTGTCTTTAATATTTTTAATTTTGTAAAACATTTGCACAGTTCCAGAGGCCAAACTTTACAATAAGTTATCTTCACAGAGCTTTAGCTGCCACCCCTGTCCTCTCCAACACGTTTCCTCCCTTCTCCTGTGAGTAACCATTTTTACAGGGTTTTCATTCATTTTTCCATTATTTCTCTTTGAAAATATATGCAAAAACATACATATATAAGTGCATATCTATGTTGTGACATGGTAAAAAGCCCCATAAACTGCATACCTCAACCACACCTCGGCTTTCTGCTGAAACTGCTCTCTGTGCTAATGTGACAGGCAAGCAGTCCAAACCCACGCCATCTTGGCTCCTGCACCTTGTAATAGGTAACTAAGGTCTGTAATTCCCATCCACTACCCAGATAATGCATAAACTAACGCTTATCTTGACTTCTGTAAACCACTTAAGTAACAATTGGAATGACAAAAGTCCCCCGGCCCTTGGAATGTCCGGAGCCCCTCACCCTCCTCTCCCGCCGAGGAGGTGATTTACAGAATCCTCTAGCCCTCGGAATGTCTGAAGCCCGTTATCCCCATCCCAGCTCCCCACCCTCACCCCCGAGGTGGTTTTAGGGGTATAAAAGATCTTGACACCCTCCTTTCGGGGCCACGGGTTGGAGAGACGCGAGTCCTCCGTGGTCGCCGGCAATAAAGACCCTGCAATTTGGCATACTTTTGTCTTGGTGTTGACTTTCTATGCTCAGTTCAGTACAACAATCTGCATTTTCCTTTCCTTCTTTTGCAAAAGGTGGCATATTATAGCATACTATACACTGTGTTTTCTGGGGGGGAGGGGTGTTCGTTTGTTTGTTTGTTTTGAGATGGAGTCTCACGCAGTCACCCAGGCTGGAGTGCAGTGGCGCAATCTCAGCTCACTGTAACGTCCACCTCCCAGGTTCAATGATTCTCCCAACTCAGCCACTCAAGTATCTGAGATTACAGGCGTGTGCCCCTACACCTGGCTAATTTTTGTATTTTTTAGTAGAGACAGGTTTCACCGTGTTGGCCAGGCTGGTCTTGAACTCCTGATCTCAGGTGATCCTCCCACCTCAGCCTCCCAAAGTGCTGAGATTACAGGTGTGGGCCACTGTTCCTGGCCCACACCACTGTCCTTTATTTTACTATTTTGACTTGACATTTTTTTTTTTTTTGAGACTGAGTTTCACTCTTGTTGCCCAGGCTGGAGTGCAATGGCATGATCTCAGCACACTGCAACCTCCACTTCTCGGGTTCAAGTGATTCTCCTCCCTCAGCCTCCTGAGTAGCTGGGATAACAGGCATGTGCCACCACACCCGGCTAATTTTGTATTTTTTGTAGAGACGAGGTTTCTCCACGTTGGTCAGGCTGGTCTCAAACTCCCAACCTCAGGTGATCCGCCCACCTCAGCCTCCCAAAGAGCTGGGATTATAGGCATGGGGCCGACTTGACATTTTTTTATTTTTATTTTTTCAGAGAGGGGGTCTCGCTATGTTGCCCAGGCTGGAGTGCAGTGGCTATTCACAGGCGGGATCCCACTACTGATCAGCAAGGGAGTTTTGACCTGCTCTGTATCCAACCTGGGCCGGTTCACCCCTCCTCAGGCAACCTAGTGGTCCCCCGCTCCCTGGAGGTCACCATACTGATGCCGAACTTAGTGTGGACACCCAATCGGCATAGCACACTACAGCCCAGAACTCCTGGGCTCATGAATTGACATTTTATCACGGACTCAGACCACTGCAATAGAGAGCTCCATTCCGTTTGAGAGCTGCATAATCAGTCTATTACTGACGGATATTTGGGCTTCAGTATTTTTCTGTTACAAAAAGTGCTACTGTAAATAGCCTTGCGCATACATTGTTTGGTATTTTGGCCAGCATATCTTTTTGATAAAATCTTAGAAGTGGGGCCTGGCACGGTGGCTCACGCCTGTAATCCCAGCACTTTGGGAGGTTGAGGAAGGTGGATCACCTGAGGTCAGGAGTTCGAGACCAGCCTGAGCAACACGGTGAAACCCCATCTCTACTAAAAATACAAAATTAGCCAGGCTTGGTGGCGCATGCCTGTAATCCCAGCTACTCGGGACGCTGAGGCAGGACAACTGTATGTACCCGGGAGGCAGAGGTTGCGGTGAGCCGAGGCTGTGGTGAGCCGAGACTGTGGTGGGCCAAGACTGTGGTGGGCCGAGACTGTGGTGGGCCGAGACTGTGGTGGGCCTGGACTTCCTCTTGCTGTTCCAGTCTGGGCGACAAGAGCGAAACTCCACCTCCAAAAAAAAATCTAGTCAGGTCAGCGGTGCCTCCCTACTCATCTTTTTCAGAATTTTCAGCTATTCTTTTTTTTTTTGTTTTATTCTTCTACATAAGTTTTATAATAATTTCTCTAATTCTAGATGAAAACCTGATGGTATTTTTGGAGGGAATTGCATTACTTTTCTCATTTATTTATTTATTTGATGGAATTTCTTTGCTCTTGTTGCCCAGGCTGGAGTGCAATGGTACAACCTCGGCTCACTGCAACCTCTGCCTCCCGGGTTCAAGCAATTCTCCTGCCTCAGCCTCTCAAGTAGCTGAGACTACAGGCATGTGCCACCACACATGGCTAATTTTTTGTATTTAGTAGAGATGAGGGTTTCACCATGTTGGTCAGGCTGGTCTTGAACTCCCGACCTCAGGTGATCCACCTGCCTCAGCCTCCCAAAGTGCTGAGAATACAGGCCTGAGCCTCCATGCCCAGCCTGCATTACATTTTTTAATTAACTTTTTGAGAGAATTTATATTTTTATTATGTTAGTCTTCTATCCAAAACCATTACCCTTCTATGTATATATATGTTCATGTTTACCTTTGTGAATAGTAGAAAAGCAGATGCTATTCACGTTTATCTTTAAAAAAAAAAAAAAAAAAAAAAAAAGCTAAATAGGCCAGCTGTGGTGGCTCATGCCTGTAATTCCAGCATTTTGGGAGGCCAAGGCAGGAGAATTACTTGTCCCGGAATTCAAGACCAGCCTAGGCAACATGGTGAAACCCCATCTCTACAAAAATCAGCTAGGCATGGTGGTGTGTGCCTATAGTTCCAGCTACTCAGGAGGCTGAGGTGGAAGAATCACTTCAGCCTGGGAGGTAGCGGTGGCAGTGAGCTGAGATTGTGCCACTGCACTCCATCCTGGGCAACAGAGTGACATCCTGTCTCAAAAAAAGATACAACAAAATTGATATGTATAGATTTGTGTAACAACCTCCACAATCAAGATACAGTTTCATCACCCAAAACTTCTCTCATGCTATCCCTTTGTAGTATGCCTCTCCCCTTAAGCCCTGGAAACCACTAACCTCTTCTCTGTTCCTTTAATCTTGTCTTTTCAAGAATGCCATACAGACCAGGCACAGTGGCTCACGCCTGTAATCCCAGCACTTTGGGAGGCCAAGGCAGGAGGATTGCCTGAAGTCAGGAGTTTGAGACCAGCCTGGCCAAGACGGTGAAACCCCCCTCTCTACTAAAAATACAAAACACTAGCCGGGCCTGGTGGCCCATGCCTGTAATCCCAGCTACTGAGGCTGAGGCAGGAGAATCACTTGAGGCAGAGGTTGAAGTGAGCTGAGATCGCGCCATGGCATTCCAGCCTGGGCCACAGAGGGAGACTCCCTCTCAAAAAAAAAAGAAAAGAAAAAAAAAGCAGACATTAAGATTCAGTTGTTTTCCATCAAGTTGGACATTAAAGAGATTTGCAAAAATGCAAAACAATGCTACTCTTCTCTGACCATAATAGAATTAAAGAAGAAATCAATAACAGAAAGATGTCTAGGAGATTCCCAAGTATTTGGAAATTAATCACTCACTTCTAAATAATCCATGAGTCAAAGAAGAAGTCTTCAGAGGAAATAGAAAATATTTCTCACTTAATGAAAGTAAAATATAACAAAATGTATGTAAGCAATTAAGGCAGTTTTTAGGGGTAAATTTATATTAGCCAACACATATGTCATTAAAGATTATCTGAAATCTAACCCTCCACATTAACATTGTAGAAAAAGAAAAGTAAGTGAAATCCAAAGCACTGAAGGAAAACAAAAAATAAAGGGCAGAAATCAATGCAATTAAAAACAGAAAAAAATCAATGAAACCAAAAATTATCTTTATGAAGGGTCAATACAACTGATAAACCTCTAACCAGACTAACCAAGAAAAAAAGAGAAAAGACAAAATTACCTATATTAGGAATGATAGAAGAGCTTTCACTACAGACTCTGTATAAATTTTTTTTTTTTTTTTTTTAAAGATGGGGTTTCACCATGTTGGTCAGGCTGGTCTTGGACTCCCGACCTCAGGTGATCCACCCGCCTTGGCCTCCAAAGTGCTTGGATTACAGGCGTGAGCCACCACGCCCAGCCGACTCTGAATAAATTTTACAACTTATATGTAATGGACCAGTTCCTTGAAAGATACAAACTACCACAACTCTCCAAAGATGAACAAGATAAAGAGGTCTTACAACTATTAAAGAAATTAAATTTATAGTTAAATAGCTTCCCCCAAAAATCTCCAGGCCCAGATGGTTTTATTGGAGAATGTTATCGAATATTTTGAAAGAAATAACATGAATTCTAAAAAATTCTCTTTCAGAAATCATAAGAGGAGAAATACTTTTCAATTTGTTTTATGATGCCAGCATTACCTTGATACCAGAAGCCAAAGACATTACTGGAAAAAAAAGCTATAAATCAGTATCCCTCATATTAGAAAATGGATTCTAGCAATATAAAAAGGACACTTCATCACGGCCAAGTAAGGCTTATCCTGAGAATACAAAGTCTGTTCAAAATTTTCTTGACAAAAGTAAACATCTGGCCAGGTGCTGTGGCTCACGCCTATAATCCCAGCACTTTGGGAGCCTGAGGCAGGCAGATCACCTGAGGTCAGGAGTTCGAGACCAGCCTGACTAACATGGTGAAACCCTGTCTCTACTAAAAACACAAAATTAGCTGGGCGTGGTGGCGGGCGCCTGTAATCCCAGCTATTCAGGAGGCTGAGGCAGGAGAATAGCTTGAACCCGAGAGGTGGAGTTTGCAGTGAGCTGAGATTACACCACTGCACTCCATGCTAGGCCTCAGAGCAAGACCGCATTTCAAAAAAAAAAAAAAAAAAAAAAAAAGAACATCCATTCGGGGTTAAAAAAAAAAAACTGAGCAAACCAGGAATAGAAGGAAACTTCCTTAACCTGCCAAAAGGCATTTTAAAAGATTTAATGTTAGAAGTCTAAATGCTTTCCACCAAAGATTGAGAACAAAAAAAGAATGTTTGCATTCACCTCTCCTAGTCAATATTGTTCTGAAGTTCCAGCCAATCTAATAGGTAGGCAAAGAAAAGTCATGTTGATTGAAAAGGAAAAAAAGAAAACTGTCTTTATTCACTAATGACATGATCGTCAAAAAGCCCAAGAAATCTACAAAGACTCCTAAAACTAATAAATGATTTTTACGAGGTCACAGAATAATGTGCAAAAGTCAATCATATTTTTAAATATAATGAACCAAAAATTAGAAATGTAAAAATTTAATAACATTTATAATATCATAAAATATGAAATACATAGGGATAATCTGACAAAAGATGTACAAGACCTATCTACTGAAAACTAAACAACATTGCTGGTAGAAGTTAAGGAATGACTAAGTAAATTGAGAGATATTTCAGCTTCATGGATTAAAATATGTAATGCCGTTAAGGTGTCAATTTCCCCAAATTAATCTATAGATCTAATGTATCTCTAAATATAATCCTGTGGTGTTTGTTTTGTTTTGTTTGGTTTGGTAAACATTGTAAAGCTGATTCCAAAATTCTTATGGAGATGTTAAGTACCTAGAATAGTCAAAATAACTTTGAAAAAGAAGAATAAGACCGGGCATGGTGGCTCACGCCCGGAATCTCAGAACTTTGGAAGGCCAAGGTGGGCAGATCACCTGAGGTCAGGAGTTCAAGACCAGCCTGGCCAACAGGCTGGTGAAACCCTGTCTCTACTAAACCTGTCTCTACTAAAAATACAAAATTTATCTGGGTGTGGTGATAGGTACCTGTAATCCCAGCTACTCAGGAGGCTGAGGCTGCCACGAGCTATCATCACACCACTGTACTCTAGACTGGGTTACAGAACAAGAGCAAGACTATGTCTCTTAAAACAAAAAGCAGAGCCTGGTGACCTGCATGTGTGCCATGAACAAGGAAGAAATCTGTGATTGTGTTAAGTCAGTAAGATTTGAGGGACATTTGTTATTGCAGCAAAACCCAACTGTCTTAGTTGGTTCAGGCTGCTATTTTTAAAATACCATAAACTGGCTTAAACATTTATTTCTCATAGTTCTGGAAGCTGGAAGTCTGCAATCACAGTGCCAGAGGTTAGGTTCTAGGGAGGGACTTCTTGCAAGTTGCAGACTGCCAACTTCTTGCATACCCACATGGCAGGAAGGGAGCCAGGTAGCTCTCTGCTTGTTTTTTTGTTTGTTTTTTTATTTTTGAGACAGAGTCTTGCTCTGTCACCCAGGCTGGAGTGCAATGGCACAATCTCAGCTCACTGCAACCTCCGCCTTCTGGGTTCAAGTGATTTTCCTGCCTCAGCCTCCTGAGTAGCTGCGATTACAGGCACCGCCATCATGCCTGGCTAATTTTTGTATTTTTGTAGAGATAGGGTTCCACTATGTTGGCTGGGTTGGTCTTGAACTACTAACCTCAGGTGATCAGCCCTCCTCGGCCTCCCAAAGTACTGGCATGAGCCACCATCCCCAGTATTCTTTTTTTATTTTTTATTTTGAGACAGAGTCTCGCTCTGCCACCCATGCTGGAGCATACTGGCACGATCTCGGCTCACTTCAACCTCTTTCTCCTGGGTTCAAGCAATTTTTGTACCGCCGCCACCCAAGTAGCTGGGATTACATGTGAGTGCCACCACACGTGGCTACCTTTTGTATGTTTTTGTAGAGACAGGGTTGGTTTCTCCATGTTGGCCAGGCTGGTCTCAAACTCCTGGCCTCAAGTGATCCACCCACCTCAGCCTCCCAAAGGGATGAGATTCCAGACATGAGCCACTGCGCCCACCTCTGGCTTCCTGCACAGGTATTGATTCGGTATGGATATTCTGTCCCCTCCGAATCTCATGCTCAAATGACTGCCAATATTGGAGGAGGGCCTGGTAGGAGGTGTTTGGAAGAAAATCCCTCATGAATGGTTTGGTCCCCTCCCCACAGTAATGGGTGAGTTCTCACTCTGTAAGTTCCCTCTAGAGCTAGTTGTTTAAAAGAGCCTAAGCCCAGTGGCTCACTCCTGTAATCCCAGAATTTTGGAAGGCTAAGACAGACCTCCGGTGATCCGCCCATCTCAGCCTCCCAAAGTGCTGGAATTATAGGCATGAGCCACCAGGCCTAGCCCAGAGATGGGGGTTTCACCATGTTAGCCAGGATAGTCTCCATCTCCTGACCTCATGATCCGCCCATCTCAGCCTCCCAAAGTGCCTCGATTACAGGCATGAGCCATTGCGCCCAGCTGAATACTTTTTTTTTTAAGAGACAGGATCTTGCTCTACTGCCCAGGCTTTAGTGCAGTGGTATGATCATAGCTCACTGCAGCCTCAAACTCCTGAGGTCAGGCAATCCTCCTGGCCTCAGTCTTCTAAGTAAGTAGAACTACAGGTGCACCACCACACCTGGCTAATTTTTGTTTAATTTTTCGTATAGACAGGGTCTCACTGTGTTGTCCAGCTGGTCTCCAACTCCCAGCTTCAATCGATCCTCCCACCTCAGCCACTGATCTCACTCAGTGTCTCAATGGGATTACAGGCGTGAGCCACGGCACCCAGCCATGAGTTCTTTTATATTTAAAGCACTTTGAGTGTTTCCGACCCCTACATAAAAAGTCCTGTCTACTATGCTTCTCTGGAGACAAAATCTCTTCCCCTCAGCCCCAATAGCACATACAAAGCATTCAGCCTTGTGAGTCAAAACTGATCAAAATAACAGCCTTTATAGATGTTTCTGGAGAGATGGGGTGAGAAAAAATAGGATATAAATAACCATTATTCACAACTTGCAGCAGTAAAATTCTCCCAGACACCCCTTCGAGATTGAACTCCAAAACCTCTGGGGCAGACACTGGGCACCACCGAGCAAATACAAAAACATCCACGCTCTGACTCCAGGTGCGGATGGAGGAGACCGGTCAGGCCTAGAAACAAAATGAGCAGGAAGCATTTAGAGAGGCTGCCCCTCTGCCTCCCCTGCCTCCCAGCAGAGTAGAATCAGTGGAGACGCTCTGGCAGAGTCCCTGTCATGACCTTTTCAAGCCTACAGCTTTCCAGTGAGAAGATGGCAGGCAGCTCAAAACAAGAGAGATGCAAACTAAAATGAAACTAAGTTAGAACTGAAAAGTGGGCTTAAAACCTTCCAGAGACTCTACCCAATTCATTTCACAGACAGAATCGAGGCAGGGTAGGGGGAAAAGCACGCGCTGCCTCAGCCCAGCGCGCCCAGTGCGTGTAGCGGAGGAACAAGGAGCACCGATACCTCTCGAGCGTAGATGGAAGGAGCAGATATGACATAAATCCCTCGAGAGTCTCTATCTTCAGAACGATTCCAATCTATGGACGAGCTGTGGGAGGAAAGAAAGATGAAAAATTCAGACCCTTTAAATTCTCAGATCTTGTTTTCCCCTACCCATCACAAAGGGGAACCCAAAGCCAGCTAGGGGTAAGAGAGACCGACCAGGGAGATGCATCAGAGAACTGGGACAATTGCACCACGGAGATTGGCGTAAGCAGCGGGCAGCGCGAGGCGTTCGTCTGCGGCGCAGCCTCTCACCTCGGGCCATCCCCGGGACCCTCCTGCGTCCTTAGGTTGTTGGGTGCATCCGGGAGTGCGTGGACTGACGGCTCCGGGGTTCCCGCCAGCAAGCGAGACCCAGCATCCTGGGCTTGGCCACGGCGGCGCACGTGGACCATCAAGAGCGCAGCGCCGGCCACGCCTGCGGCCACCAGCAGTCCCAGAACCGGCAGCAAAAGGAAGCGCTGCGGGTCCCCGGGCCTCAGGCCCGGTGGGGCCGCGGGCAACGCGCCTGCGCCGTCGGGGTGCACGGGGAACTCGCACCGCGCGCCCATGTAGCCCGGAGCGCAGGCGCAGACGAGGCCGGAGAAGTGAGCGTAGCAGCGGCCCCCGTGAGCGCAGGGGCGCCCAGCGCACGGGTCTGCGCGCTCGCGGCAATCGCGGCCGCCGAAGCCCAGCGCGCAGGAGCAGCGGTGCGCGCCGCCGCCTTCCACGCACGTGCCGCCGTTAGCGCAGGCGCGGCCCGCGCAGTCGTCGAGGTCGTGCTCGCAGCGCGGACCCGCGAAGCCGGCGCGGCAGCGGCAGCGCAGGGCGTGACCCAGGTCCAGGCAGAGTCCGCCTGTGGGGAAGGGGGCATCAGAGGGCGCAGCCCGGGAGCCGGGGGCCAGCCTGCCCGCCCTGTTTCCAGCTCTATCATCGCCGCACGGGGTCCCCTTTTTCTCTCTGTCTCTTAAATCAAGGGCCAGCGTCTTGGAGTGTGCCAGGAAAGCCAGCTCTCTTCCTTTCTACCTGATGAAGTTTTGGAATAATTAATTTAGCGCCACCTCTTTGGCTCTCTGTGCCCTTGTCTCTTTCTCCTTCGGCTTCGATCGTACTTCAATAGTAAACAGCTCCTAGAACTATGTGTTTGAACCCTCTGTCTTTCTTCTGCCTAGAATGCCCCTCCTCTCTTCCCTTCCTTCTTTTCTCCCATTTTTCCCCACCTTTTCTCTTCGCTAGCCCACCCTTCAGGTCTCCACTCCGATGCTCCTTCCTCCATCCCCGCCCTGATCGCTGCCCTGTGCTCCCCGATCACAGCCCTGACGACCCACCCTGTCTGAGGGTGTCTGTCTTCCCCTCTGGGATGGTACCCCAGGAGGGGGTGGCCCAGAGATGTCCTGGTCCCTGCTGTGTCCCTAGTATCACACACCCCAGAGTGAACACTCAGTGTTTGGGAGAATTATTGTATTCACTCGCAAGAAGAGACACAGCCAGCCCTTTACATTCATGATCTTATTTTATCTTTTTTTTTTTTTTAATTCAGTCCCTCTCAC
This sequence comes from Cacajao melanocephalus, assembly GCA_963573385.1. Taxonomy (NCBI): domain Eukaryota; kingdom Metazoa; phylum Chordata; class Mammalia; order Primates; family Pitheciidae; genus Cacajao; species Cacajao melanocephalus. The sequence continues at coordinate 27,688 of CAUYLG010009838.1, forward strand.
TCTGTCGCCCAGGCTGGAGTGCAGTGGTGCGATCGCGGCTCACTGCAACCTACGCCTCCCGGGTTAAAGCGATTCTCCTGCCTCAGCCTCCCGAGTGGCTGGGACTACAGGCTTGCGCCACTGCACCCGTCCTCATTTAATCTTTTAACACCGATCCCAGGTCTCTTCTCTGCTCAGAACCTTCCTATGGCTCCATCTCACTCAGGGGAAAAGTGAAGTCCCCCTTATTGTGACCCAGGGGGTCCCACGAGATTCGCCTCAGTCTTGTCTCCGTCTCTACCTCATCTCATCAGTGTGACCACACTGGCTCCCCTGCTCACCCCCAGCACAGCAGGCAGCTTCCTACCACCTCAGCACTACCAGGGCAGGATTTTGTCTGTTTCATTCCCTACTGTATCCTCCGTGCCTAGAATCAGGCCTGGCACACAGCGAATTCTCAATAAATAGTTGTGAGATAGGGAATGTCTCCTTGCCCATTTTACAGAACAAACAGGGTTAGGGGGTGGAAGATCAGGTCCCCAGGCCCTAGGGTTAGAAGAAGCAAAGCCAGGATCCCAGCCCAGGATCGTCTGAGCCATGCAGGGCCCCCACCCCCATCCCTGGCCATTCTGGCCTCCAGGCCTCACCATTGCGGCATGGCTGCAGGCTGCACCGGTCCACCCTCTTCTCACAGTTGGAGCCTTGGAAACCAGGTGGGCAGTGGCAGACGTAAGCAGAGTCAGGGTCTGCGCCTCCGACACACAAGCCGCCGTTGAAGCAGGGTCCATCCGCGCATGTCACCCCGCTCACCTGACACAGCCGCCCGTAGAACCCACGCGGGCAGGTGCATTCAAAGGACCCGGGTGTCTCCTGGGCAGGGACAAGAGGACTTCGGAAGGGAGTTTCCTTGAAGAAAAATCTCATCCCCCTCCTCAGTCCTAACCACTGGGGGTTGCTCCTTGTCCAGTCCCAAGTCCCACTGTGCAGGGGCCACTCTGGGAGGTCCTCCCGACATCCCCTCAATCCACTCCATGTTTTTGTATCTGCCCATGTGACCCCACAGGGAGGAGGCTCTGGGGGCCCAGAGTGACCCCATTCCCACCACTACACCGTTGCCTACCAAATCCTACCTACCGCCCCACTTCTGTCCACACTGACGAGTCCTACTAGGAGGTCCTAGATCTCAGCCCACCTCCTCCAGGAAGCCTTCTCTGGATCTCTCCTTCCCAGGCCCTCCCCTTAAGTATTTGAACCCTGAGTGTGTCCAGGTCCAGGTGGCCCACACTGGGCCCTACTCTATCCCAGCACTCCACAGCAGGCTCACTCACTGCCACCTCTGCACCCTTGCTCCCTGCGGGCCCCTCACCTGGACACCCTTCTCTAATCACCTCCCAGAAGCCCCAGCCCTGGGCCATCTCCAGGAAGCCTTCTCTGATGTTTTCACCCCCTGTCCCCCAGATCCCAAATCTCCAACCTATTTGTCCCTACCACCCATTACCTTGGGCCCTGAATCATTCTCAGTCCCACAGTGGGGGCAGCTGCGGCCCTACACAGCTCCTCATCATTTCCACTCCCACACCTTTCGGGGCCACTCACTAAGGCTGCTCTCCTCAGTCCCATCCCCATCACCTAATCCTACTTCAAGGCCCCAGATGCAGGCTGGATGCCGCCAGAAAGCCCTCCCTGGTAGTTATTCCCAGACCTCCTCCCCAGGCTAGTGTCTCATGGAGCCCCAGGGAGGGGGCCGTGGCTTCCAGGGTAAAGTACTAAGCAGGACAAGGTAGGAAGGGGTGATACTGACACTGCAGCTGCCCCCGTTGGCACACGGGTTCCCATCACAGGGCCCTGGCCCAGGGACAAGGCATCCGGTGGTGGCAGAGGACGGGCCCCTGGGGCTGAGGCAGCTGCTGGTGGAGACAGGGACCATGCAGAGGGGTCCAGTCCAGCCCTCCAGGCATCGGCATTCACCAGGCTGCTCACAGAAGCCGTGCTCTGGGCTGCAGCCTGCTTGGCACTCTGCTATGGGGGACGGAGAGGCAGAGAGAAAGGGATCACCAATGTCGGGGAAGGCCAAGGGCAAGATGGAAAGCAAGGAGGTTTCTGAGCACGTTCCCTGCCCCACCTTGCTTCATCCTTGTGACAGATAATCTTCGGGACTAGATGGTATTGTGACCCTCCCCCCAGTTTACAGACAGGGAAACTGAGGCCCACAGAGGCGAGGTGACCAGCCCACCTAGGAAATGAAGGCGTGAGGATGGGAACCCAGGCCATCGAGCTGGAGACTGCACTCTTTGAAGGAGGATGGGCCAGGGGCACCCTGGTCAGAACGTGCGGACAGGAGAAAGGGAGGGAATTTGGGATTGGTGGGGGGACACCTGGCCTTTCAGGGAAGATGGGAGTGTCTTGAATTAGGGTGGCTCTGGGAAGATCTGGATTAGCCTGGGAGTCCTAGGGGTCTTGATAGGGCTCTGAAATCAGGGGAGGGGTCTGAAGAATCCTAAGCTTTAAGAAGCCATGGGTTCTGGCCTGCAACCTCAGGGACAGAGGATGGAGGATTCCTTGGCGGGAGTGGACTGGGAGGAGTTTCCAAAGCTTCCAGGTGGGAGTCAGGAGGGCCGCAGAATTAGAAGAGCTTTGGGGTCCTAGCATCAGGACATGGTGTGAGTGTGGGTTAGGAAAAGAACTGGAGGGTGCCAGCATGGGAAGTGGGTGTGGGCTTCCTATTTGAGATAACAAGAGGGCTGGGAGAGGGAAGGGGGCTTGAGTAGCAAGGCAGAGCTGAAAAGAAGTCTAGGGTTCTCAGTTTCCCCGAAGGTGGCAGCTGGATGGTTAGCGGGTTTAGGGTACATCCGCAGCAGTCAGCGCGTTCCCTAGCTCCCTGGAGAGGGGTGCCTGTGGTACGTGGTGGGGGCTCTAGAGCACCCTGAAGAGGGTGACTGGGTTGTGAGAGGGGACTGGGGGCCGCGAGTGACGCTCAGGAGGGGTCGGGGTCCCCGGCTGGGACGGGGTGGGGTCGAACGCAGGACTCACTTGGCGCCTCACACTCGTCCTCCAGCTGCGCGCAAGGGCGCAGTCCCGGGCCGCACCGCGAGGGGGCGCTGCGTGGGCGGCAGAGGCGCGTGCACGCGGCCCCGACGGCTGGCGGTTCGCAGCGCGCGCGGTACGAGAAGCGCAGCTCCCAGGCGCCTGCGCGCTGAACGTCCCGGGCCCACGGGTCTCCGGGTGTCAGGCGCCGCCGGCGGGCCATGCGCGCAAGCAGGCTCCAGGCGGGCCCTGCGGGGACAGGCAAAGGAAGGGCGCTGGGGTGGGCCCGGCCGGACGCGGGTGCACACTGAGCGCCCCGGCCGCACCCTCCCCGCCCCTCCAGCGAAGCCAAAACACCCATATGGAGCCCTGGGGTCCTTGGACCTCGCGAGGAGAATGGCAGTCACCCTCTTTACCTAGCAAGGCTGTGAACTCCCCAGTGCACCCTGGGACCTGCAATGTCGCGGTCCCCTCTATACCCTGGGTAACAGTTCTCTCAGCCAGGCGCAGTGGCTCAAGCCTGTAATCCCAGCAGTTTGGGAGGCCGAGACATGTGGATTAACTGAGGTCAGGAATTCAAGACCAGCCTGACCAACATGGCGAAACTGTTTCTACTAAAAATAAAAAATAAATTAGCCAGGCATGGTGGCGCGCCTGTAATCCCAGCTACTCAGGAGGCTGAGGCAGGAGAATCACATTCATCTAAGAGGCGGAGGTTGCAGCGAGCTGAGATGGCACCATCGCACTCCAGCCTGGGTGACAGAGCGAGACTCCATATCAAAAAAAAAAAAAAACAGTTCTCTTGTAGAGAGCGAGAACTGGCCAACATCGTGAAACCCGTCTCTACTAAAAATACAAACAAAAGTAGCTGGGTGTGGTGTTGTGCACCTGTAGTCCCAGCTACTCAGGAGGCTGAGGTAGGAGAATTGCTTGAACCTGGGAGGCAGAGGTTGCAGTGAGCCAAGATCACGCCACTGTACTCTAGCCTGGGTGACAGAGTGAGACTCCATCTCCTGGGAGCGGGGGGAAGCTTCACATAGAAGAACCAGAAGTAACTCATATTGCACCCTGAGCTCTCAACATCAGATGGTGATGAAGTAGGGCTGTGAAATGCTATGCCCTGCTCTGGTGGCTTCGGTAGTAAAAGCGTTTCCCCTACTTCATCTAGTACCAGGACCACAGACTGCTACATCCAGCACCAGGACTTGTCTGTGCCTGAGATGCCAAGAGCCCTGGAGCAGCCAACACCCGGCACCACACCCCAGGAGCTGTGATGACGTCATAAAACCTACAGACAACACCATCAACCCCGAGTCTCACGTGGGCCCCAGGTCTCTACCAGTCCCAAGACGGAAGACACTCACCTCCAATCTGATCTCCCAACTCCTGTCTCCAAGTTTCAATGATGAGAGAGAAGGTGCCCTGGTTGGGTGAAGGAAGGGGGAATGAAAGACAGTAGTTAGGGTAAGTATTCAATGAAGACCAGAGTTCAGGAGGGAAGGGTGATGGCCAGTGCTAGGAGCCAAGCAAGCAAGGGACAATCCCCAGAGGGGCCAGCGCAGCCCAGGGAGGGAATGACATCTGTGGATTTTTTTTTTTTTTTTTTTTTGAGACAGAGTCTTGCTCTCTTGCCTAGGCTGGAGTGCAATGGCGCAATATCAGCTCACTGCAACCTCCGTCTCCCAGGTTCAAGTGATTCTCCTGTCTCAGCCTCCTGAGTAGCTAGGACTATAGGCGCGCACCACCATGCCTGGCTAATTTTTATATTTTTAGTAGAGATGGGGTTTCACCATGTTGGCCAGGCTGGTCTCGAACTCCTGACCTTGTGATTCGCCTCGGCCTCAAATCCCAAAGTGCTGGGATTACAGGCATGAACTACTGCACCTGGCCCCCTTTTTTTTTTTTTTTTTTTTTTGAGACAGGGTCTCACTCTGTCAACCAGGCTGGAGTGCAGTGGAGCGATCTTGGCTCACTGCAGCAACCTCTGGGGCTCAAGCAATCCTCCCACCTCAGCCTCCCAAGTAGCTGGGACTACACGCACATGTCACCATGCCCCACTAATTTTCATTTATTTATTTATTTAGTAGAGACAAGGTCTCATAGGCCAGCACTTTGGGAGGCTGAGGCAGGTGGATCACCTGAGGTCGGGAGTTCAAGACCAGCCTGACCAACATGGAGAAACCCCGTCTCTACTAAAAATACAAAATTAGCCGGGTGTGGTGGCACATGCCTGTAATCCCAGCTACTCGGGAGGCTGAGGCAGGAGAATCATTTGAACCTGGGAGGCAGAGGTTGCGATGAGCCAAGATCCTGCCATTGCATTCCAACCTAGGCAACAAGAGGGAAACTCAGTCTCAAAAAAAAAAAAAAGAGGAGAGACAAGGTCTCACTATATTACTGAGACTGGTCTCAAACTGCTGGGCTAAAGCTATCCTCCTGCCTAGGCCTCCCAAAGTGCTGGAATTACAGGGTGAGCCCCTGAACATGGCTTGCTTTATTGAGCACATAGTACGTGGTAAGCACTTTATTCAAGAGATGTGGTTGAACCGCTCAAAAGGGACCCTTGTGAGGTACCAGGATGATCCCGTTTTATAGCTTAACAAACTGAGGCTGGAAACCAAGCAGTTACTTGTCCAAAAAGACAAGGATCCAAGGATCTAGAATTCTAATTCTAGAATTCTAACAGGTCTGTTCATCTTTGTGCCTTTGGGGCCAGACGCAGTGGCTCATGCCTGTAATCCCAGCACTTTGGGAGGCTGAGGTGGGTGGATCATCTGAGGTCAGGAGTTTGAGAGCAGCCTGACCAACATGGAGAAACCAGTCTCTACTAAAAATACAAAAAAATTAGCCAGGTGTGGTGGTGCACACCTGTAATCCCAGCTGCTCAGGAGGCTGAGGCAGTAGAATTGCTTGAACCCAGGAGGCAGAGGTTGCCGTAAGCCAAGATCATACCATTGCACTCCAGCACGGGCAACAAGAGCAAAACTCTGTCTCAAAACAACAACAACAAAAATCTTTATGCCTTAGGGTTGTAGGGATGGGAGACAGGGTTTTGAAGGTGAAAGAGTCATTAATACAGGACCCAACTGAAAGAACTGAGGACAGAAAAAAAAAAGAGAAGATATTAGTGGTCCCCAAGACAAGGTGTGAGAGGTTTGGGGATAAAGATGAGGACCCCAGTTTTTAGGGATCCCCAAGGAGCAGAGATAGAGTTCCTTGAGTTTAGGATTTCAGAGGTTGGGTTTGAGATTCTGGAAATTTGGGGTCCCAGCATGCAGGGCTGGGGAATCAGAACATTTAGAATCCCCAGTGTGCAGGGTTTAGGGGTCTGGGAATGTGGGGATCGTAGAGTTACTGGTCTGGGAATTTGGTCTACCCCCTGGGAGGCAGGGAGGCAGGATTAGGGTCCTGGAAGCTGGAGGGGAGAGGAAGTGGGGGTTTCGGTGGCAGGGTTAGGCCTCCAGCAGCGGGAGTACCCCGGGGGGCAGCACTCACCGGCCAGGCGTCCCGGAAGGGCACCCGCAAGAGGCTGTCGGGCAGTGGCAGATCAGGCGCCGGTGCTCCGGGCCGCTCGGTGTAGGCAGGTCCGCGCGCACTCAGCGCTGTGCCCGGGGCGCACGGGGACTCGGTGGCCTCCTCCGAGAGCCCAGGCTTCAGGCAGACTCTGAAGAAGAGGCGGCAGGGGCCCCTGGCGCTGCAGGGGGACCGCGGGGCCCCCGGGCCTGGACCCGGCCCGAAAGAATGGATCTGCAGCTCGAAGACGCCAGCGGGCCGTGCCTGGGATGGAGGCGGGGGCAGGGTGAGGCAGCCGGGGGACCCAGACGTCCCGTCTGCCCCGCGCCCCCTCCTCAGGACCTTCAGGTCGCACCCCCACCCCACCCCCGCATTCATCCCTTTCCACACCACCCCCCGCCTGGCTCTGACCTGGGGGAGAAAAAAGAGCGCTAGGATCACGGTGTGGGACAGGAGCCGGGACATCCGTGGGAAGACCATGGCCTTCTCGAGGGGTCTCGGGAGTCGCAGCTGCTGGCCTCTGAGCCTTAAATCTGAGGGAATGGCCCCGCCCCTCAGGCAGCTACCCGGCCCCAGGGGACCAAGGGAGGATGGTTGGTAACAGGGGAAGGGGAGCGTGCAGGAGCAACAGAGAGATTCCGTCGTGGGCACGGGCCAGGTCGTGAGTGGGTGATCCCGCGACTTTGTGTGTGGCTGGCGTGGGGTGGGGTTTCGGGGCTAAGCCTGTGTGTGAGGTGGTACATGATTTTAAGATTCGGTGTGTGTGGTATGCACCAGCGCTGCTGGAGGGTGCACACGACTTTGTGATTGCGTGTCCACGTGGGACTGCGCGGCTCAGCATATGCCTGGAGTTGTCTGCGACGGACACAATGAAGAGGTTGTAAACAATTCTGACTCTGCACGCAGCCCCGAGTGGGAAACTAGATGTGTACACGACTTCGTGACTGTGTGGCGCTTCGAGATTGTGTGGCTGTGTGGATGCTTCTCTGTGCGTGTTTACGGGAGAGCCTACGTATGCGTACAAACCTGTGACTTTGTGCTCTGTGAGGGTGTGGTAGAGGCTGTGCAAGGCGGGGAATAGCTGAGGACGCCTGTGTGTGAATGAGACTGGTTTTGGGAGGTCCACGGATGTAGCCACGTGTGGATACGATGAAGATACAGAGTTCTTTGTGAACCCGTGTGTGCGTTCGTTTGTGTGAATGAGACTGGGTTTGAGAGGTCCACGGTGTAGCTGTGTGTGGATATGATGAAGATCTGAGGCTCTTTGTGGACCCCTGTGTGCGGGCGTGTGTGTGTTCCTCTTCCCCAAGACAAAGCCACCCTCCCAAACCCCGCATCGTGGACGCTCCAGACGCCAGGGCAAGAAGCCCGACCTCATAGGGGGCTCCCAGCTGTATGTAAATGCCGCCATCTGCCGGGCGGCCGCGCCCCTCCCCCTTCGGGCCGCAGCTGGGCTGCCCGTTTGGCCTCCGGAAGGTGTGAGGAGCAAATGGGCAGGAAATTCCGTCTTCACATACAGGAACCCGCTCCCCTACCCCAGAAGAATGGGAGTGGGGGACACCAGGGCCCTTCAGAAATCCTTTAGTATTCCAGGACCTCAGCAGGAAAAGCTAATTAGGAGCAGATGTCCCAGCCCCTCTGGTCATAATTGCTCCCTGCCAGGAATGGGCAAAGTCTTTGAGCTGGGCTAACTTTTTTGTTTTTTCCCCAAAGTAAAAGAATTTACTGTTTAGAGGCTATTAAAGGGAAAAATACAGTTTCTACTTATGCTTTTCTTCCAGAGAAGTATGGCATAGCCCAGCAGAGCCAGGCATACAGTAGATGCTCAGGTTTTTTTTGTTTTGGTTTGGTTTTTTTTGGGGTTGGTTTGTTTTTTGTTTTTTAGAAGTTTTGCTCTTGTTGCCCAGGCTGGAGTGCAATGGCAAGATCTTGGCTCACTGCAACCTCTGCCTCCTGGATTCAAGCGATTCTCCTGCCTCAGCCTCCCAACTGGCTAGGATTACAGGCACCTGCCACCACACCCTGCTAATTTTTTATATTTTTTAATAGAGACAGGGTTTCACCATGTTTACCAGGCTGGTCTCGAACTCCTGACCTTCAGGGGACCCACCCACCTTGGGCCTCCCAAAGTGCTGGGATTACAGGCGTGAGCCACCACGTCCGGCCCAGTTAATTTTTTAATGAATGAAAGACCAGGCTGGGCACTCATGCCTATAATCCCAGCACTTTCGGAGGCTGAGGCAGGGGACTGCTTGAGGCCAGGAGTTTAAGACCACCCTGGGCAACACAGCAAGACACCCTTCTCTACCAAAAAAAAAAAAAAAAAAAAAAAAAGAAAGAAAGAAAGAAAAGAAAAAACCAGCCTAAAGATTCTTCTCCTAATTCTGACAACACTGGCGTTTGAGCAAGGCAGGGCCATGGATCAGGCTAGGCAGAACATCCCAGGCTCCTTTCCACGGTTTTTGTCTTTTCCACTTTTTTTTTTTTTTTTTTTTTTTGACGGAGTTAAACTCTTTCGCCCAGGCTGGAGTGCAGTGGCGCCATCTCTACTCACTGCAACCTCCGCCTTCCAGTTTCAAGCGATTCTCCTGCCTCAGCCTCCTGCGTACTGGGATTACAGGTACCCACCACCACACCTGGCTAATTTTTGTTTTCAGTAGAGATGGGGTTTCACCACGTTGGCCAGGCTGGTCTCAAACTCCTGACCTCATGATCCACCCGCCTTGGCCTCCCAAAGTGCTGGGATGACAGGTGTGAGCCACCGCACCCACTTAATTCCTTTTCCACCATTCAGACTTCACCTCTAGACAGCACTCCCTAACCCTCCCCAGGGGCATCAAGCACCTCCTCTGAGCTCCCACATCCCCCTGTGATTCTTTTATTCCACCCGACCTCTCTGCCTGTGCCTCCCTCAGCCATGACCACTCTGGCCTTCGAGGTCTTTTAATTTTTTGAGATGGGGTCTCACTATCCTAGCTCACTGCCACCTCGACTTCCTGGGCTTAAATGATCCTCCCACCTCAGCCTCCCAAGTAGTTAGGATTACAGGCATGAGCCACCATGCCAGGCTAATTGACTGTTTTTGGTAGAGATGGGGTGTCCCTTTGTTGCCCAGGCTGAACTCCTGGGCAAAACTGATCCTCCCACCTTGGCCTCCCAAAGTGCTGAGATTATAGGCATGAGCCAGCATGCGTGGCCCTGTGGGGCTTATCTAAGCACAAATCAGAGCATGTCCTTCACCTGCATTAGACTCTTCTATAGCTCCCCAGTGCCTTCTAAATATGTGAGCTTCTAAGGCTGACATTTGAGACCCGCCTTCCCCTACCCGCCTGCTCAGACAGGTTATGTGGCTCCAAGGAGTAAAGCGAGACCTTGTAAACCAAAGTAACCTGGAGGCAAATTAGGTCTCATGTTGGGTTTGGTGAGAGAATAAGCTTCCCATCATAGAAGATATTTTAGCAGAATTTGGCCAGACAGCTGTGGGAGGAAGCAAATACCTCCCTGGATGATCATGGGGGAACACATTCCAGGTCTCAGATATCTCATTTTCTTTTTTTTTCTTTTTTGAGATGGAGTCTTGCTCTGTCACTCAGGCTGCAGTGCGGTGGCTTGATCTCAGCTCACTGCAACCTCTGCCTCTGGGGCAGAGGTCAGGAGTTCGAGACCAGCCTGGCCAACCTGGTGAAATCCCGTATCTACTAAAAATACAAAAATTAGCCCGGTGTGGTGGCACATGCCTGTAGTCCTAGCTACTGGGGAGGCTGAGGCTGGATAATCACTCAAACTTGGAAGGCAGAGGTTGCAGTGAGCCAAGATTGCACACACTGTACTCCAGCCTGGGTGACAGACTGAGACTCCATCTCAAAAAAAAAAAAAAAAAAAAGGTACAGACCCCTTCCATCATTCCTGCAGACTTCCTCAAGCTGGGGAGGGCCGAGGATTTCGGGAAACATTCCACTGGCTTGCAGACAGTGCACACCAGGGCAAGGGGTCATGGTATAAATTTTAATTCTTTGTAGAGGCCCGAGAGGCTTCAAAAAAAAATGTGGAGTGCAGAGGTTCAGTCCAAATGCCTTTTACAGAGTTCTGAATGCCTTTTAATTATCATCACACACACCAGGAAAGGTCGGGTCATCGTATTTAACCAGTATTAGCACTAGGTGCAGGCTAGAGTAGGAGAAACTGGGACAGTGGGGGGCAATGGGGGCAGGGCAAGGGAGATAAAGTCAAAGTGGTTAAGATACTTCTTTTTTTTGAGACTGAGTTTGGTTCTTGTTGCCCGGGCTGGAGTGCAATGGTGCGGTCTCAGCTCACTGCAACCTCTGCCTCCCGGATTCAAGCAATTCTCCTGCCTCAGCCTCCTGAGTAGCTGGGATTACAGGCATGAACCACCATGCCCGGCTAATTTTTTCATATTTTTTTTTAGTAGAGATGGGGTTTCACCGTGCTGGCCAGGCTGGTCTCCAACTCCTGACCTCACGTCATCCACCCGCCTCGGCCTCCCAAAGTGCTGGGATTATAGGTATGAGCCACCCACCCAGTCAAGATATTTCAATCTGTGAGTAACCCATATGGCCTGGTAACAAAAAGCCCCTGGGAATATACACATATAAGCCGCGTACAGACTGTCCTGTTCACTCCTCACAACCACTCTGCTAACATACTACCATCACCCCATTTTAGAGATGAGGAAACTGAGGCAGAGGTGCCTTGCCTAAGGTTCACACAGCTACCATTTGAGTGCCTACATGGGAGTGCCTCATTTGGTTCCCAAAGCTAGCCTATGAAACAGGAACTTTTTTTTTTTTTTTTTCCAAAAGAGGGTCTTCCCATGTTGTCCGGGCTGCTCTCCAACTCCTGGCCTCAAGCGATTCTCCCACCTTGGCCTCCCGAAATGTTGGGATGACAGGCATGAGCCACCACACCTGCCCTGTTGTATTTTATAAATGTGGAAACTGAGGCACTGGGAGGTGAAGTAGCTTGCACAGGATCACAGCCAGCCTGGAAGCGGGCGAGCTTGGATTTGAACTTACACAATCTGGAACTCGCACTCTTAGCTAATAGGCAGTGACGCTGTCCAATACAGGAGACACATGTGACTATTTAAATTAACCAAAAGTAGCTGGGCCCAGTGACTCACTCCTGTAATCCCAGCATTTGGGGAGGCCAAGGCAGGAAGACTGCTTGAGCCCAGGAGTTCCACACTGCAGTGATCTAGTTACACAACTGCGTTCCAGCCTGGGCGCCAGAGCGAGACCCTGACTCAAAAATAAATAAATATATTTTTTTTGGAGATAGGGTCTCGCTCTGGCGCCCAGGCTGGAATGTAGTGGCATGATCACGGCTCACCACAGCCACGACCTCCTGGGCTCAAGGGATTCCTCCCACCTCAGCCTCTCAAGTAGCTGGGACTACACAGGTGCACACCACCTCATCGGGCTAATTATTTTGTATTATTTTTAGAGACAGGGTTTCACCACGTTGCCCAAGTTATCTCATACTCCTGGGTTCCTGCAATATTCCTGCTTCAGCCTCCCAAAATGTTGGTATTACAGGCATACACCACTGCACCCAGCCTAAAACAAAATTAAAAATCCAGTTCCTCAGTCACACTAGCCACATTGCAAGTGCTCAGAATCACAGAACGTTCCAGTGAACACTGCTGCGTATCTACCTGTTTTAGTTAGGAGCCAACATTTAAAACTAGGGATATTTAATATAAAAACCCCAATTCTGGATGGGCACAGTGGCTCACACCTGTAATCCTAGTGCTCTGGGAGGCCAAAGCAGGAAGACTGCTTGACACCAGGAATTTGAGACCAGCCTGGGCACCAAGATCCCATCTCTACCAAAAAAAACCTACTTAAATCACACCCATGGTCCCCGAAGGTATTCAGGAAGCTGAGGCAGGAGGATCACTTAAACCCAGAAAGTCAACGCTGTAGTGAGCTATGATCACACCACTGCACTCCAGCCTGGGCAACAGTGAGACTCTAGTCTCAAAAAAAAAAAAAAAAAAAAAAGGGTCCAGCACAGTGGCTCACGCCTGTAATCACAGCACTTTGGGAGGCCAAGGCAGACGGATCACAAGGTCAAGAGATCAAGACCATCCTGGCCAACACAGTGAAACCCTGTCTCTACTAAAAATATTTTTAAAATTAGCTGGGCATAGTGGCGCACGCCTGTAGTCCCAGCTACTCTGGAGGCTGAGGAAGGAGAATCATTTGAACCCGGGAGGTAGAGGTTGCAGTGAGCCAAGATCACGCCACTGCACTCCAGCCTGATGACAGAGTGAGACTTCACCTCAAAAAAAAAAATCCCAATTTCTTGCTTCTTTTAAACAATTGGTACATTAAGCAACTCCAGGCCCCCTTTTTCCCAGAGCCACACTGGCTGGAGCCAAGCGGTAGTTGCCCTGTTGAGACGGGTAATCTCTGGTCCACCAGAACCCCTGGGCCTGTAACTCACATTATCTCCATAGCAGCCTGGCAGTTACCTGTCTTTAAAGCCAAGTGCCATCCTCTCTTCCCTTCTCCACATATGGGGAATCTGCGGTCAGAGAGGGAGATGTATTTTTTACAGATCACACAGCACACAGGAAGACACAGCTGAGGATTTTCAGATTCTCAGATCAGGGTTAACAATCAGCTCTGATCCAACAAAGCACCCCTCTGTGCTTGACAGCCGATCAGCCATGGTGGGACGGTGACCCAAGAGTCCTGGACCTCACCCCGATGCCCCCATCTGGAGACTTTCCAGACACAGCAGGTGTGGCGTCTGGGATGTACTTTATTGGACAAGTGGTGGCCCAAGTCTTGGTCTGGAAGCACTGGGGCCCTGGACCCAGGCACTGAGTTTGAGGAGGCCCAGAGGTCAGGGCTGTTTGGAGCGAGGCCACAAGCGGCTAGTGAGGGAGCTGAAGAAGAGGTTCTGCTTGTTGGACTTGGAGAGCTCGGCCAGGCGCTGCTGCTCCTCCTGGTGAGACGGAGGAGAGGGTGAGCCCAGGGCGGACAGAGCCTCCTCCCAGACACCCAGGTCCCCAGGCCTCAGCACAGGGACCACCTTCCCTTTTGACTTCTGCCAAGACCAGACCCCTTTCCCCAAACCCTGGAGCCCCCAGCCCCCACTGCAGACACAGGGAAGAGTCAGCCCTGCGCTGCAGCAGTGCAGGCTTCAACGTTTGGAGGATGCCAGACTCAAAAACCAGGCCCTCGAGGTATTCAGGCCTGAACTTCAGTAGCTTCTCAGGCCCCAGACTCTCATAATCCCCTTCCCCAAATCCCAGGGTGCCCTCCCGGAACCTGAGATCCTGTCCCAGACCCTGTTACCCCAAGGTGAATGCTGGTGAGATCCCAGGTCCAAACCACATGGCCCTCCTCACCAGACTGCATTGTCCTGCCCCTGGGCCCCCTGAACCCCATGACCCCTGTCTGGACTGGTGGGGGGGTCCCCAGGCCCAAATCTCTAGGGACTTCTCTGGGCACTCAGGGGCTCCCAACTCTAGGAACCTAACCTAGAATCTGGTGAACCTCAGCCTAGACCCCTGGGAATCTTACCCAGATGCAATCCATACTCTTGGTCCAACTTCCAAATTACCAGGGTCCCACCAAGACCATCAGAACTCTCCCCACAGCCTTGGGCCACGTGCCCAGGATCCTCTTTCCAGAACTGATCAAAACCCACAGTCCACCTCCACAAGGTACCCCCAGACCTACTCAAGACAATCAAGGGTAAGCCCTCTCTCAGACCAATCTCAAATGCTCTCCTGTCTCCTGTTCTCAGAGCAGCCAGCAGAATCAATGCATCCCCTCATTCTGGCAGCCCTACAGGACAGGCTGTGTTATACTCCCTGGTTACAGAGACTGAGGCAGAGAGGAGGTATCTGCTCACGGTCACGCAGCCAAGCCAGGGGTGTGGAGACAGGCTGCCCCAGGCTCCTCCCTCAGGAGCCTCAGAGCCAATCCTCCACTCTGGGCATCTGAGCACCAACCTGCTCTAGCCGGCTTTGCCGCAGTTTGAAAGCCGCCAGCGGGTCATCCTCCAGGGCGTAGTGCTCCAGCACAGTCCGCACGTCCTCCACACCGTTCAGTGCAATGGCTGTGGACACAACAGGAGGTGGTCAGCCAGGCTTCTGAAGGTCAGAGGGAGGCAGGGCCCACAAGGCGAAGGTCCCACACTGGGGCAGGGGGGAGGTCAGTGCTACCTGGAATGCTTCTAAACGCCCTGAAAGGGCTCCCCTGAACATTCCCAAGTATCCCCTAAACATTCCATGAACATCCTAAGAAGCTCCTAAAGACTCCAAGGTGCTCAGGCACCTCCTGCACCTCAGTCGCCCAAGCCAAGAATCAGGCATTTATCCTTCCTCTTCAGAGTCAGGGGGTCTGGGGTCAGCCTTACTCTTCAGAAAGGCTGACAGGTCCAACAAGACCCGGTCATCAGAGTTGCCATCCCAGGGCCGCAGGGCGACGCCGTTATAGGGCTGCAGGCGGAAGGCTTCTTTCTTACAGTCCACAACTACTACTCGAGCTGGGTCCCGATTCAGACATGAAATGTCCTGGAAGTGAGTGACAGGTCAGGTCAACATCTGTGCCCCACTCTCCCCACATCGAGAAGACACAACACACAAAACATACACACACAGCATCACACACACTGGGATAACCACGGCAGGGCCTCTCAAAGACCAGGCTTGCATGATGGCATCAACCCCCACAGGAGACAGGCATAGTGACTTATGCCTGTAATCTCAGCACTTTGGGAGGCCTAGGCAGGAGAATCACTTGAACCCAGGAGTCCTGGACCAGCCTGGGCCACAACAATGAGACCTCGTCTCTACAAAAAATTTAAAAATTAGCCAGGCATGGGCCAGGTGTGATGGCTCACGGCTGTAATCCCAGCACTTTGGGAGGCCGAGGTGGGCGAATCACCTGAGGTCAGGAGTTCAAGACCAGCTGGCCAACATGGTGAAACCCTGTCTCTACTAAAAATACAAAAAATCAGCTAGGCATGGTGGCGGGCACCTGTAATCCCAGCTACTTGGGAGGTTGCAGTGAGCCGAGATCGTGCCATTGGACTTCAGCCTGAGCAACTAGAATGAAACTCCATCTCAAAAAAAAAAAAAAAAAAAATTAGCCAGGCATGGTGGTGCATGCCTATAGGCCCAGCCACTCAGGAGGTGGGAAGATCACTTGATCCCAGAAGGTTGAGACTGCAGTGAGCCATGTTCACACCACTGCACTGCACTCCAGCGTGGGTGACACAGTAAAACCCTGTCGCAAAAACAAAAAGCAAAACAACCCCCAGGAAGTTGGGGCACTAATCACATAGATTCCTAGACCCAGGGCCTAGCACACACAGAGGTGATTGGGAAGTTCCTTGCAGCCACACCCAGGGAACCACACAAAGACAGGCGCCCAGACACAGACCATTCAAGACCCTCTATCACAGCCCATGTATTTCACAGACTCCCCCAAGACACAGACAGAAATGCAACAGACACATGGACACTTGGAGCCAGATCCACAAAGAGGCCCATTCATAGATCCAAACCCCTGAATATATCACTGGTCACAGTAACAGATCCCAGGTCAAATAAACCGCAACCAGTCTCATGTGCAATTATAAGCAAACCATCCCAGAAACGCTAAGTTACAGACACAGTGAGACAAAACCAGCTTCTAAATGCTACATCCTTACCACTCACCCCCAACTATCTTCTTTAGAGAGACCTCATTTCTCCCCACTCCTGCACCCAGATTCCAGGGAACAAAGAAGGGTGCAGATGCCAGGCCAAGGCTAGAGGCAGGCGCATGCCCTGCCAGCAGGAATTGAATCTAGGGTCAGAGCTGGGCCCTCCTTCCCTCAGGCAGTGCCAACCCTGCCAAATCCCAGAGGCCCACTCGTGAACCCACAGCACCTTAACATGGTGCCCATCCATGTATCTCGTGGCATCCCGGAATAGGCGGTAGGAGATGAAGCCGTGGGGGTCCACGCTATCAATAAGTGGAAACGCAGTCTGGGGGTGGGAAGGGAGAGAGAAAAGGTCAGGCTGAGCCCTGGCCCTCCAGATCTCTACGCCTCCTGCCACACCAACCGTCCCTCCCCTGCCCCAGGGCCTCACCATGCCAGTCTCTGATGTAAAGATGACAATTTCATATAAAGGGGCGAGCTGCTGGAACAGGGTCTCGATGCCTGGGCGCTTCTTAAACCTCCAGCCAGTGGCAAGCTGGGGAGACAGGACAGTGAAACACCAAGACCCAGTGGCCCTCAGAGTCCCCAAGAGGACAAAGACCCAGCCTGGGGGATTCCCAGAACAGAGTTCTCTCCCTCTGTCTCTGTGGCTCTTGAAGGTTAAGGAGTACATGGGCTGTGACTGAGGGTCTGAGTCCCAGAACAAGAGCAGGCTCCTCTGTGGTACTCTGGCGTGCCTGGGCACACCTGTACCACCCTACAGAGTGGGTGTTAGCATGACTGCCTTCTCCCAGCTGAAGAAAGCGAGGCAACGAGAGGTGACATCTCCTCCCCAAGATCCCATAGCATGGCCAGGGCTGAAAGTCCACCTCATCACAACCCCACTGCCCGGGTCTATCCCCAACCCGCTGCCTTCCCCAGGACACACCGACCACTCAGGATGCAAGAGGACGCCAGTGAGCTCCAAAACGAGTGTGTAGGGCGGCTGGTAGTACGGCTCCTGCAGAGGGTCTGGGAGAAGGCAAGGGCTGGTGGGCTCGATGATCATCTGTGGGAGTGGGACAGGATGGGGGCGCTCAGACAAGGAGGTTAGGGCTGGAGACACAGGGACGGAGCCCAGGGCTTCTGCTCACCTGTCTGTAATCTTTGAAGTATTTGTATGTCCGGCGCAACTGCTGTACCAGAATTGGATCTAGGAGAACACCAGGCACAAAGAGAATCCACAATAAGCCGCTGCTCAACCTCCCAGACAAACCAGAGGTTTCTTATCTACCAGATACAAACAGTTCTGCATACCCACCTGGTTTGAACCAACTCATTTTTAGGTCCAAAGGTAGAAGGCAATGACATACCACCAGATAGGAACAGAGATTTATTTACGTGTCCCATTTAAAGCTGATACTTATGTCCACACACTACCCCAGGGATGAACCAGAATGCTTATACATTGGCCCACTTAAAACCCACATACATACAAATCTGCTGACATTACACCACTGTATATATATATTTTTTACAGAGACAGGGTTTGCTCTGTTGACCAGGCTGGTCTTGAACTCCTGGGATCAAGTAATCCTCCCACCTCGGCCTTCAAAAGTGCTAGGATTACAGGCGTGAGCCACCACACCAGATTTATGCCAGTGTATTCTGCCCACTTTGAATCACTAGGCTTCCAGATCTGCCCACGTTAAGCCAGTATGCCGAATCTAAACCACAATGAATATGTAAACTATCTGTATACTGTAAACCAGTGGTTCAGAACTAGAAACGATTTTGTCTTTCTACCTACCCCTGGGAAATTTGGCAATGCCTGAAGATATATTTGATTGTTGCAATGCTGGCATCTAGTAGGCAGATGCCCAGGATGCTGCGAAAATCCTTCCATGTACAGGACAGTCCTCTACAAGAATTATCTGGTCCAAAGTGTCAGTGGGGCCAAGGGTGAAAAACCCTGGTTTAGGTGAATATATTGACTCGTTTCTCTTTTTTTTTTTTTTTTGAGATGGAGTCTCCCTCTATTGCCCAGGCAGAGTGCAGTGGCAGAGTCCACCTCCTGGGTTCAAACAATTCTCCTGCCTCAGCCTCCCGAGTAGGTGGGACTACAGGCACACGCCACCAGGCCGGGCTAGTTTTTTGTATTTTTAGTAGAGATGGGGTTTCACCATATTGGCCAGGCTGCTCTTGAAATCCTGACCTCATGATCCGCCCGCCTCGGCCTCCCAAAGTTCTGGGATTACAGGCGTGAGCCACTGCGCCCGGTTACTTTCTCATTTTAGTTTATTTTTTTAGAGGTGGAGACTCATTCTGTCGCCCAGGCTAGAGTGCAGTGGCAAGATGACAGCTCACTGCACTCCTGGGCTCAAGTGATCCCACCTCAGCCTCCTGAGTAGCTGGGACCACAGGCTGAAGGCCACCACTCCCGGCTAATGAATCCAGTATAAAACAGTAAACATACATGGCTGCCTACTTCAATACAGTATTTTTAATGCAATACATGGGCCCACCTCTTAAAAAAACATAATATATTGGGCCAGCAGTGGTGGGTCACCCCTGTAATCTCAGCACTTTGGGAGGCTGAGGTGGGCGGATCATGAGGTCAGATCAAGACCATCCTGGCTAACACGGTGGAACCCTGCCTCGACTAAAAATACAAAAAATTAGCTGGGTGTGGTGGCAGGCGCCTGTAGTTCCCGCTACTCGGGAGGCTGAGGCAGGAGAATCGCTTAAACCCAGGAGACAGAGGCTGCTGTGAGCTGAGTTCACGCCACTGCACTCCAGCCCGGGCGACAGAGCAAGACTACGTCTCAAAAAAAAAAAAAAAAAATTAGCTGGGTGTGGTGGTATGCACCTGTAGTCCCAGCTACTCAGGAGGCTGAGGCAGGAGAAACACTTGAACCTGGGAGGCGGAGGTTGCAGTGAGCCAAAATTGCACCACTGCACTCCAGCCTGGGTGACAGAGCAAGACTCTGTCAAAAAAAAAAAAAAAAAAACAACCCACAATATTGAAAGCAGTTAGACTAGTAAACATATACACTTTAAACCTGCAGGTTTTCCTGCCCAATTTAAACAGCATATTGATTTGCTGAAGCCAGCATGATTCTACATCTGCCCAGTTAAAACAGCACTCACTCACCCGGCCAGTTTGAAACAGTGTATTAACATGACTGTTTGCAAACGTCCCCCACATAAACAGGTGGCTTTCTGGACCCACCAATTTTATTTTTCTCCTGGGAAGGGCCAGGTGTAACAAGATTGACAACTACTCTACTATCCAATTTGTCAGAAATTTCAGCACCAAAAGCTGGTTAACCAGATGGGAAGGGAGGAAGGAGGCATTGTTTTGAAAATGAGACTAATGGAGTAAGGGCTTGGGGGGTTTGGGTAAAGAGTTGGGACCTGCAGATGCTCAGTCTAAGGCACAGGAACCCATGTGTCTGGAGATAGGCCACCCTGTGTCCCCAAGCCCTCCCACCCAAGGCTCCCCTCCCCCATCTGTCCCTGACCATCTGCTCAGGGCTGAGGGGCCAGGGAAGTGGGCTTGGGCTTTGTAATGTCCCTCCCCACAAAGCTATCCAGCTGCTGGCTCCCCAACCTCCCCAGTGGAAGGAGGAGGGGCCAGAGACACCAGATGGGGAAAGAGACATCCTTAGACATGACAGAGCTGAGAGGGTCAGGGACTCCAGAATCTGTGCTTGTTTACTCACCATTGTCGAATTCATCAGGAATCTGGGAGGTAGAGAGAAAAATGGAAGGTTTAGGATGTCAGAGGCAGAACCTCATCACACCCAGAAAAGGAATCTCCAAGACCCCAAGAGGAATAAGCAAAGGTCCTTAGGAAAGAAAGGCTCACTCCAGACCAGCAATGAGCCTGAACAAACCAAAGGGGGACCCCTCTCACCCACAGGCCAGGACTCCTGGCAAGGACTCAGTCTCTTTCCCCCTCACCTTGGCACCTTTTTCGTCCACAGAGTTGTTTCCTGCAAGGGAGACCAGGATGAATATGAGGAATTGGGGCCCAGTCTCCTAGGTCCTGAGGGAGGAGTGGGATGGGGGCCTGGACTCCTGGATCTGAGGGAAGGTTAGAGGCACAGCCTTCTGGATTCAAGCCAGGAGGGGCTGGGAGCCAAAATTCCTGGGTCTTTGAGAGAAAGGGGGCTGGGGCTGGGTCTCTTGAGTCTGAGAGATAAAGGCACTAGTGGGAAGGCTGGATTTTTGGGTGCTGAGGAAAGACAAAGTTTAGGAAGCTGATCTACGCCTATCCTTCCCCATCTTCCCCTCTTTCCTGTGTCCTGGTACGGGAACCAACTAGAAAGACTAGAACCTTAAGAGGTAGAAGGGAGAAGAAAGACTTCCCTGGTTTTCAAAGGTAGGTGACCTATTTGGCTGTCCTATTGAGGAAAGAGCCAGGGAATGAAGATGAGAGATGTTTGTAGCGGGTAAGAGTGAGAGGTTCCACAGTGGACTAGGGAGGCCAAGGAATAAAACGGGGGGGTCAGGGATATGTCCCTCACCAAAGATATAGACGACGCTCACGGTCCCACCAGCTCCAAGCAGCCCAGCAAGCCAGAGAGCAACTTTTTTGGCATAGCTGGGACCCTCCGAGCCCGGCTGCTGCTGTGGCCCCTGTGCCTGAGTGCCCCCGCGGCTCCCGATCTCGGCGACCTGCGGTTGAGAAAGGGGAGGTCAGCTAAGAGAGAAGAGCTGATCGTTCCAGCATTCCAGTCCAAGAAGAATCAAGTTCAGGAGCCAAGAGGCAGACACCCACAGAGCCCTGGACGTTTGTGTTCCTGGAGGGGCAGTCAGGAAGTGGGGCTGCTCGGAGGGTCAAAACCAGACTGTCTGGCGCCAGGATGCCAAGAGTTTTAAGAGCCAACAGGCCAGGTGCACAGGATCCTGCAGACAACACGACTGGAGGGTCTGGAGCCCGGAAAAGCAAATCAGGGAGAATAAGGGATGGGAGGGCCTAAACACTGGGATGCAAAGGAACGCAAGGCACAAGGGGGAGGGGTGGGAGGGCGGTAAGGGGCAGACAGTACTGGAAGTTAAGACATCTGGCTGCTTGGGGCCAAAAAGTAGCAGAGTATAGGGTAAGGGATGGGAGCTGAGACGGCGAGAGGCAATCACTTGTCTAGGGCTTGGGGAACTAAGGCACAGAAGTGATAGACTTGGAAGTCAGAATGGCTGGGTCTGTCAACATGGAGGCAGGTCAAATTGGAAAGCCAAACGTCTACCTCACCACCACCACCACCACAGTAAAAATAACTCCCAAGGCCAGGCTGGGACTCCAGCGTCCCACTCCCCTTCTGCTCAAGTAATCACTGGAGTGGTCACTGAGATGGGAAACAGGTAACCCCCTCCTCCTCCGGCGCCCACGTGGGCAGGAGGTGGGATCTGGAGGACACACCTGGGCCCCCCGCCTCCAGGCCAGGGGAGCAAGTGCTGTTCACCCAAGAGGCTGGGAAGGGGCCCAAAACGCAAGCGACGTTTTATTCAGCCCCCTGAGGTGCGGCGTCCCAGAACCTCCAAGCGGCGGCGATATGTCCGTAACTCCAAGGAGGGGACCCCACATTCAGAGCGCCACCCTCGTTCCGTTCACCTGATCTGGAGCCCGGGAGGGCGGCGTCGCCAACCTCGTGCACAGTCCCCGCGAGCCTAACCGGAGCCCGCTCCACAAGGGTGAGAACAGCCTTGCCGAGGCCGCCATCTTGCGCTGACGCCACGCGGCCCCGCCCACTTACTTCCTTTTTACCCGCCCGGGCCGGCGCTACAGCCAATGGGAACGCAGAGGAGGCGCGGGCGGACGGAAGCCCGAGAGAGACCAAAGGCTTCGGGCGGATTGTCGCAGCCACGTTTGCCCCAACTATTATCCTTGCTGCCCCTGGGGGCGCCAACTGGGATCCAAAGTCATCTGGAGCAAGCCCCACTTGGGCCGTGCAGAGCACCACTGCCCAGGCAAAGGATGCAGCAAGGGAAGTGATCACACTGATTGCTCAGAGGTAAAGCAGAGGCCATAATGAAGGGAATCAGTGGCTGCCTGATTTGTCCAGAAAAAAAGTCATGAGTCAGGTCGCTTGTCTCACGTGTAAGGACATCGGCCTTCGCCTCCCAATTGTCAAAAATGGAAACTGAGGCTTAGAAAGCGACCTGAAAAGCCAGTCCTCAAAATCTTCTGGCCAGGCACGGTGGCTCACGCCTGGAATGCCAGCACTTTGGGAGGCCGAGGCAGCGGATCACCTGAGGTCAGGAGTTCAAGACCAGCCTGGCCAACATGGCGAAACCCCCGTCTGTACTAAAAATATAAAAAAAAAAAAAAAAAAAAAATTAGCCAGGCGTGATGGGGTGCACCTGTAGTCTCACCTACTGGGGAGGCTGAGGCAGGAGAGGCAGAGGTTGCAGTGAGCCTAGATTGCGGCACTGCACTCCAGCCTGGGCGACAGGAGGAGGCTCTGTCTCAAAATAATAATAATAAATTAAAATTAAGGCTGGCGCGGGGGCTCACGCCTGTAATCCCAGCACTTTGGGAGGCCGAGGCCGGTGGATCACCTGAGGTCAGGAATTCCAGCCCAGCCTGGCTAACATGGTGAAACCCCATCTCTATTAAAAATACAAAAATTAGCTGGGGTGTGGTGGCGCACACTTGTAATCTCAGCTACCGGGGAGGCTGAAGCAGGAGAATCGCCTGAACCTGGGAGGTGGAGGTCACAGTGAGCTGAGATCACATCATTGCATGCCAGCCTGTAGATAGGTACTATGAACCTCCCCTAAATTGACTGGAAGAAAAATCAGATCCTGTTTATGTAAACCTTAAAACCAAATAATACCAAGGTAGAAAAATTACAGTGTTGCTGAAGTGGGTCCTATCTAGTATATACTCTTTCCTCAGCTGGGTGGTGGGGACGTGAGTATTCTTGGTATACATTCTTGAACATCTGAAATGTTTTTTGGTTTTGCCTTTTTTTTTTTTTTTTTTTTTTTTTGAGATGCAGTCTTGCTCTGTGGCCCAGGCCAGAGTGCAGTGATGCGATCTCAGCTCACTGCAACTTCCACCTCCCAAATTCAAGTGATTCTCCTGCCTCAGCCTCCCAAGTAGCTGGGACTACAGGCGCCAGCCACCACACCTAATTTTTTTGTATTTTTAGTAGAGACAGGGTTTCACCCTGTTGGTCAGTCTAGTCTCAAACTCACCTCAAATAATCTGCCCCACCTCAGCCTCTCAAAGTGCTGAGATTACAGGTGTGCGCCATCACGCCCAGCCTGAAATGTTTTATAATACATTTACATTTGCAAAAATACAGGAGTATCTGATGAGGAAGGGAAGCAGGTTCTGGGTACTAAGCTCCAGTCTCTCTAAGATTGCACCCACTCCTGCCCCACGTCATTGGAAAAGCTACAGCAATCCTGTTGTCACTGCTGTCAGGGCTCAAGAGAATGGACCGCTGGGCACTGCGCCTCACATGTGTAATTGCAGCACTTTGGGAGGCCAAGGCAGGAGGATCACTTGAAGCCAGGAGTTCAACACCAGCCTAAGCAATACAGTGAGACCCATCTCTATAAAAAATATAAAAATAAAAAAATTATCCAGGCATGGTGGTGCATGCCTGTAGTCCCAGCTACTTGGGAGGCTGAGGCAAGAGGATTGCTTGAGCCCAGGAGGTTCAGGCTGCAGTGAGCAATGACTGCACCACGTAACTCCAGCCTGGGCAACAAAGTGAGACCCCCATCTCAAACAGAAAAGAAGGACCATCAGCTGGACGCAGTGGCTCACGCCTGTAATCCCAACACTTTGGAAGGCTGAAGAGGGCAGATCACAAGGTCAAGAGATTGAGACCATCCTGACCAACATGGTGAAACCCTGTCTATACTAAAAATACAAAAAAATTAGCTGGGCGTGGCGGCACGCGCCTGTAATCCCAGCCACTCAGGAGGCTGAGGCAGGAGAATCGCTTGAACCCAGGAGGCAGAGGTTGCAGTGAGCCAAGATTGTGCCACCAGACTCAAGCCTGCTGACACAGCAAGACTCTGTCTCAGCTTTGCACAGTGGCAGTATTGTAGCCAATGAGGTTTATCCGAGGCACGATTACTGCTAATTGAAAACTTTTCCCAATACCTCGCCATGATGACTTGAAATATAGTCAGCACTGGCATATTTGGCAGTCTCTACTGGGACTGAATTTAAAAAAAGAAAAAAGACTCTATCTCAAAAAAAGAAAAAAGAAAAAGGACCATCAAGCGCTGTATCCTGCACCACAGGAGGAATTTAGGTTTCCTGGAAGATACTGTGATTCTCACTTAGCATAATTCATGTCTGAATAAGATATAATGTCAGCAATCACATGACAAGCTCTGCTCTAATCTCCTTCGGATGT
Source organism: Cacajao melanocephalus (assembly GCA_963573385.1). Classification (NCBI taxonomy): domain Eukaryota; kingdom Metazoa; phylum Chordata; class Mammalia; order Primates; family Pitheciidae; genus Cacajao; species Cacajao melanocephalus. Next base: position 52,260 of record CAUYLG010009838.1, read on the forward strand.
CTTCTCACACACATTCCCCTCAAGAGCTCTCTGGGGCAGGCACTATCACTATTATCTAGATGGGAAAACAGATTTAGGTAAGGCCCAGTTACTTGCCCAACCACAAAGCAAGGAAATGGAGTGTAAAAATGACCCCACTTAAAGACACCCCATTCCCACAGCACACACACATACACACACACACACACACACACACACACTCCCCCTAAGACTTTTAGACCAAACAGCTTCTTTTTATTGAAAGACAGTACAACAAAAGCAAGCTGTGGGGAGGAGGTACAAGAAGGTGGGGACCCTCCCCCAGACTCTACTCAGATTCCCATGAGCACCAGGGAGGGAGAAGATGGAAAACTAGAAAGAGAAGTAAAAAGAAATCCAGAATGATCAGCCTAGCCCTGAGGCAGGATCTGGTGTCACAGCCAAGGGCCAGGGAAGGAAGGAGGATCACTCTTCATCTGCCGAAGTCCACCTGCCCTGCCTGCTTCAGGCTTCCAGGAGCTTCCCCAGGAAGCGGAGATTGAGGATCTTGAGCTGCTCATCCAGGTCCATACGGACAATGCCATCCTCACCATCGATGCTCAGCAGGACGCCTGTGGCTTCCCGATCCTCGCCCAGGATCACTTTCACCTGGGGGGGGGTAATGTGGTCAGAGTCCATGGCAGTGCCCAACACCCCTCATTTCATCTCCTTGCCCCCTGCCCTTACCTTGTTGTTCTTGGTGGGGGTGATGGGCTCCAGATGCTCACTGGAAATGCTGACGACCTTCTCACTGTCTTTCAGGTACACAGAGCACATGCCCCCCTAGAAGATGGGGACAGCCTGGTCAGCCTGTCCTGCTCCCAACACAGGACTGAGGCCCACACAACAGGGAACACAGGCTCAGAGCTCATTCTGAAAACTCAAGGTGAAATGGGGCAGGAAAAGCCATGGCTGGGCCTGGTTCCAAGGCCTAGGGCCTGTGGTGCATGTCAGCGTCGGGGGACAGGGGTGACCCAATCAGCAAAAGAAGCATCAGAATGAAGCTAACAGGCAAAAAAAAGATTGCTTCTTGACTCTTCATGTCCCAAACTGGCCTCAGCATCTTCCCTGCACCTGCTCCTCTTCCTGGACCTGGTCTCAGGGCCCACCCCATGGTCTGCAGGCCCCACTAGAGCACTGGACTTCATCTTGGTCACCTCCCTCACCAACATGTCCCGGGCTTTGAGGCCTGGCCATTCAGCCTATGAGGATCTCTCCTACCTGCCTCCTGCCTCTTCCCCACAGCCCTTCCCTAGTACAGCCTAACCTCCTCCTGGGCTCCTGGCCCAGTCTCCCAACCCCCAATGCATCACTTATATGGCAACATGGAGAATTCATTCCACACCAAAGATCCGCTCCCACCCCTCTCCTGCTTAGATTCCTCCATGGCTCTCCGGTGCCCTCTGGACAGGCCAGGTCCTCCAGGCTGGCCCATGACAGGGCCCCAGACAGCTCTCGTCCTTCACCTTCCCTTCAGCCTTTTTTTTTTTTTTTTTTAAGAATCTTGCTCGTTGCCCAGGCTGGAGTGCAGTAGTGCCATCTTGGCTCACCACAACCTCCACCTCCCAGGTACAAGCGATTCTCCTGCCTTGAGTAGCTGGGATCATAGGCGTGTGCCACCAAGCCTGGCTAAATTTTTTTTTTTTTTTTTGTATTTTTAGTAGAGACCATTTTGACCAGGCTGGTCTCGAACTCCTGACCTCAGGTGATCTGCCCACCTCGGCCTCCCAGAGTGCTGAGATTAAGGCATGAGCTAACCGCCCAGCCCCCTTTGGCTCTTTATGTTATAGCCACAATAAACACTTCAGCTCCTGGAATGTGCCCAGGTTCCCCTCACCTTCAGGCCTCCCCGATTCCCCACTAAATTGCGTAAGGTGCCTCCCCCAGATTCGCACAGCTCTCCTTGTCCTCTGAGCTTCCTCCATCCCAGCTCTGCCCACCCTGGGCTGTCACCATCTGGGAACACATCTGTCTCCCCCAGTGGAATGTGAGGTCTGTGAGGACAGGGCCTGGAGCTGCATTGGTCTCTGATGTTTAATTTGATTGGTATTTATTAGAGGGCCAACAAGGTGCCAGTCCTTCCCCTAGGAAGTGGGGCTTCTGAGGAATCAAATACAGGCTTTGTCATCAAAGAACTGCACCAGGGCAAGCTTTAAGCTTTCAGGCAACAGGGAGGTTAACAAGAAGAATTACACGGACCTGCCAGAGACAGACCCAAGACAGCCCAAGTACTTCCCTCAGGGGGGTCTGTCTCTAGACAAACAATGGGACTAGGTGCGGTGGCTCACACCTGTAATCCCAGCACTTTGGGAGGCTGAGACAGATGGATCACGAGGTCAGGAGTTCAAGACCAGCCTGGCCAATATGGTGAAACCCCATCTCTACTACAATACAAAAAGAAAATCAGCCGGGTGTGGTGGCATGCACCTGTAGTCCCAGCTACTCGGGAGGCTCAGGCAGGAGAACTGCTTGAACCCAGGAGGTGGAGGTTGCAGTGAGCGGAGGTCGCACCACTGCACGCCAGCCTGGGTGACAGAGGGAGACTCTGTCTCAAAAATAAAAACAGAATGAAAGAAAGACATAGGAAAGTATATGTGCAAAGGCCCTGAGGCTGGAGGAAAATGGTTAAGTTTGTGGAAGGGAGCCCAAGGGTGCGGCTGCCTGGTGCTAAGCCCAAGCCTCACACAGAAGCAGCACTCAGCACATTTTACTGAGTTGCCCTCTCAAAGGAGTATGTCAAAAAGTAACCACACTTCTGTGTGTCACACACTGTTCCAGGCAAATGGGCCCCAACTGTGAGCACAAAAGGCAGGACTGAGTAGAGCTGGCAAAAATCCCTGCCCTCCAACCTGGATAACACAGGGAAACCCCATCTCTACAAAAATACAGAAAATTAGCTGGGTGTGGTGGCATGTGCCTGTAGTCCCAGCTACTTAGGAGGCCGAAGTGGAAGGATCACTTGAGCCTGGGAGATGGAGGCTGCAGTGAGCTGTGATCACACCACTGCACTACAGCCTGGGTAATAAAGTGAGACTCTGTCTCAGAACAAAACAAACAAAAACAAGTCCCTGCCCTTGTGGAGTTATTAAATACATTCCAATCCTTTCTACATCTGTTTTTTCAGCTATAAATGGAGACTTGCTCAAGCCTGTAATGCCAGCACTTTGGGAGGCCAATGTGGGTGGATCACCTGAAGTCAGGAGTTTGAGACCAGCCTGGCCAACATGGTGAAATCCCGTCTATACTAAAAATACAAAACTCAGCCAGGCATGGTGGCAGGCGCCTGTAATCCCAGCTACCCAGGAGACTGAGGCAGGAGAATTGCTTGAACCTGGAAGGCGGAGGTTGCAGCGAGCCAACATCACACCACTGCACTCCACCTGGGCAACAGAAAGCGAGTCCATCTCAAAAAAAAAAAAGACTTGAACATGCAGTTAGACAGTTAAAAAAGAAAGTAATCACAGAGTTTAGAGAGCACCAAAGTGAGGATACCTGCCCACCCAGCACCCTGGGCCCCACGTACCGTGACACTGCGGATGACACCTGTCTGTCCCACCACCTGTGTGTCCAGGTAGGTGTCCCGCACCTTCACCTGAATGTCAGTGGTTACCCAGTCGCTGGAGTTCTGCTCGATGCCTGAACCTGGCGTGTGTGGGTTGTAGCCACCAGGGGAGGGAGCTCCAGGTGTCATAGGACTGTAGCCAACAGGGCTCGGGCTGGGGCTAGCCTGCAGGGAAAAGAGGAGTATCGTTGGGAATGGTGATCTGGCCTGGCCGACCCTATAGGCCTAAGGCCACCCCAGCCCACCACCCTCAAGAGCAGGCAGGCTGACCATTACCTGATAGGCCATGGGTGAGGGTGTAGGGTGGTAGCTGGCCGGGGAGTGGGTGTTCTGGTAGCCTGCTGGGCTTGGCGCCACCTGGTGGTAGCTCTGGGGGCTAGGGCTGGGCTGGTAGGAGCCTTGTGGGGAGGGGGCAGCATAGGGAGAGAACTGGTCTGTGTTATACCTGCAGAGACAGGAGAGGAGGGGGCATTTGTTGGAGCAGGGAGGGGAAAGGAGGCAGTGGGAGGGTTAGGGCAGGGGTAGATGAGGGCAGGCCCCAGCAGACTCACATGGCCGGCGTCCCTGGCGTCTGTGGGTTGTATTGTGGGTTGACCTGTGGGGATGAGGGGTCGGGGTAGCCAGGTGTTTGGGGATTGGGGGTTCCCCCATAGGCCTGCGGGGACGGGGTAGGCTCGTCATCAAAGGCATACTCATATTCTTCTTCAGCCCTGTTGAGACAAAGGTCTGTTGAGAGCAACTGTGATGATAATGTGGTGGATGCTTCCAGAATAGCACCCTACACCAGATCCTGAACGGAGGCAATTTCATTCTCATGAGAGCGCCATCCAGAGGAGCTCCGGATGTTATTTCCCTTCCACAGCCGAAACTGTGGCACAGAGAAATGAGGGTGCCTGCCCAATGGCACCCCACTGAGTTTCTTTCTCCAAGCCCGGGGTACCCACAATCACTACCGAGGCCGGGGCTGGAGAGGAGGCCGCTTTGCCCCCGCCCCGCCATGCTATGCCTCTTCCTTCAAAGGGACCCCTCCATCCCCCAGACACCCAGAGTGACCCCTCACACACACCAGCGCACACTAGAACCTGGAGAACCCTAGACTCACCGTGACGGCGTGTTGGGGTTGTTGGGGTCCCAGGCCCCACTCTGCGCAGGAGTGCGGCTACCATCATGCAGGGGCGTCTGCGAGCCATAGTGTGGGGTGCGGCTGCCTGGAATGGGGGAAATAACTGTGCCTATCAGTCCCGTCCCTTCTCTAGGCTCCAGCCCCTCCTCCCTGTCCCCTACAGGCACTCACCATCCTGGAGGGGTGTCTGTGAACCATACATGGGCGTTCGGGAGCCGGAGCCATACATAGGTGTCTGGGAGCCATACATGGGCGTCCGCCCATAGGTTGAGGTCATGCCGCCCGGGCGCCGTGAGCCCCTGTGGACGCAGAGAACAAACACGGTGAGTGGACCCTCTCACTGCCCAGCAAGCCCCACCCTGGCCCTCCCTAGGCCCCGACCGTACACCGTGGTGAGCCGCTGACGGTCCACAGAGATGGTCTGGCAGGTGGAGTGCAGCTCCACGCGGGCTGTGGACTCCGTGGCATCCTTCACCACACCAATGTAGCCTGGTAGGGGGCAGGAGGTCAGGCCAGGGAGGCTCTCCCTCACCACGCCCCTCCCCAGGCCTCCACAGGCCTCGCAGGTCACCTTTGTAGGGCCCCTGGGAGATGCGCACAGTCTGGCCGATGAGCTCGTTGTCCCTCCGGCCCCGGCCCCTGCTCATGCCGCCACTGCTGCCACCTGGGCTACCAAAGCCGCCACGCTGACCTGGGCATGGGGGAGAATGTCACTGGTTCCCCATGGCTGTGCCCACAGCCAGGACACCAACAGAATGACCTCTTCACTTGCTTGACTCCTCCCTACTTGGGTTAGGAGCCTCCCCTGCTCACTCCCTGTCCCTCACCTTTCCAATGGAAGCCCTGACCATTCTGGGCCATCACTGCAGGGTCTACCCTCCTGAGGGTGGTGAATCCCCTAACAGCAGGGCCCAGCCCAGCGAAGGCACTCAGTGTGGGCTGAACAACCAAGTTCCTCCCAACCCTCTCTACCCCCACATCCCCATACCCTGAACCCCTCTCACCTCCAGCACTGGGGTGCATGGGGCTGCTGATCCGGGGACTCATAGGTGCAAAGCCACCCACAGTGAAGTTGGTCACATCACGTGGCTAGGAGAGAGGCAAGGAGTGAACTGTTGTGCAGGTGATGGGGGTGGGAGAGCCTGGGTGACAGCCCCTTGTCTCCCAGTCCCCACACCACACTGAATGCCTCCACGTGGGAACAGCTCCTGCAAGGATCTGCCTTGCCACCACCCCTGCCTCCTTCTGGTGACCATGCCTCAATTTACTGTGGGGAAACTGCCATTCCTCTGCCATTGTAAGCCTGTCAATCAAGAGGCCTGGGCTTCCACTGGCCAAGGAGCGAGACTAAAACGTGGCTAGTTAGGAATTTAAGCCCCTAGAGACAGAAAAACCACAAACCACAGGAACTCAGCATCCCATCTGCAGGGCCCTGAGGAGGCCAGCCAGCCGCCCACACCCCAGGCCTGAGTTCCTCTCTGACACCTGGTCCTGCACAACTTTCCTACAAGCCCACCTCAGGGCCTTCGCCCTTGCTATTCCGCCACGATGCTCACTCTCCATCCCTTCATTCAGGTCTCTGCTCCAATGGCGACTCCCACAGAGGCCTTTCTTTACCCTCCTCTGTCTACAGTGGCAGCCCTGATCACTCCCTGTCTCCTGAGCCCATTCTGTTTTCTTCACAGTGCTTGCCATCACCTCACACTGGACAGTTTATCTGTCCGTCCATCTCTGGAGTACCAGCTCTGGGACAGCAGAGTTTGTTCTTTTCTTTTTTTGAGACTCCAGCTCTGTTGCCCAGGCTGGAGTGCAGTGGCGCCATCTCGGCTCACTGCAAGCTCTGCTTCCTGGGTTCAAGCAATTCTCCTGCCTCAGCCTCCTGAGTAGATGGGATTACAGGCGCTCACCACCACACCTGGATAATTTTTATACTTTTAGTAGAGACAGGTTCTCACTATGTTGGCCAGGCTGGTCTCGAAATCCTGACCTTGTGATCTGCCTGTCGTGGCCTCCCAAAGTACTGGGATTATAGGCGTGAACCACCACACCCAGCCTAGCTGAGTTGTCTTCTGTCTTGTTCGCCACTGGTTCTCCAGTGTCTGGCACTTTACAGGTGCCTAGTAAACTGAATTGAATAACTTGGTGAACAACTCAGAATCCCAAATAAACCTTCTCACTCTTTGCCAAGGACCTGACAACGACACTTGCTCTCCTAATCCCTCACAAGCTCAATCTCGTTACTTCTGGGGCCAGGGAAGGCTGGAGAGCCGAGCCAGGGACCCAACGCACAGGATCCCGCCATGCCCACCTCACCTTCGAGCCCCCAGCCAGCACCAGGTGGCGGGTCTTGCAGACAAACATGCCCCCGTTCTCCACCAGTTTCTTGCAATGTAGGAAGGCGAAGCTGCGGAAGAGATGGCGAATCTCCCCCTCTCGGCCCTAGCCAGGGAGGGAAGGGTCACTCTTTTGACCATGTCCCTCTTACCCTTGACCAACCAAATTCTTTCAGATACAGCTCAAAGGCAGGAACTTGTACTCACTGAGTGAGGGCCGTCAATAACCTTGACAATGTCTTTCACATGGATGTTGTTCTGCTCTGAGTCCAAGGCCACAGCAAAGCGGTTGTCCTTCTTACGGGTCACAGCCTGATGCCTGACTGTCACCACCTTCCCGTACATGTTCAGCACCTATAGAGGGAGAGCAGGGAGACTGCAGGGTAAGAATGGGAAGGGGAGACGCAGGACAGGAGTTCCCTAAAGTGGGATGATCCTTCCTTGTGGGAGACGATCCCAAGCTCCACAGGGCATCTGAACTCCCTGGCTGCAGGAAGGGCAGGAAGGGCAGGCAGGCAGGCAGGGTGCCACCCTTTAGGTACTAGGTCAACCAAAAATGTTCCCAGTCATTCTAAAATACCCTTTGCAAGGAGACTCCACCCCCTGATTGGGCAACAGACACCTGACAGATGGAGGAAGGGGCTGATAGCAAAATAATAGCTAATTGTTCACCCATTACTCTGTCAGGCCCCTAAGATTTCACTGAAGCCTTAAAACTTCCTCTGAGATGGATTCTATCATGATTTCCATCTTACAAAGGGAAACTCAGGCTCAGAGAGGGTGAGTCACTAGCCCAGGGTCACATAGCACAGAAGCAACAGAGCCGAAGTTGACACTGAGTCCAGGGTCCTAAGTACTGTGCTCCATGACTCCCTCAACCGTGAGGAAGGGGCAAAAGCAGTAGGGCACATGTGGCACTCCATCCTTGAGTGAGGCCAGCTACCAGGGTACATATCTAACCTCAGGGAATCATTCACTGTGAACAGAGTAGATGCTGTTCTCATTTCCATTTTGTAAGGTGTGAAACAGGCACAGGGAGGATCAATGGCTTGCCATGTGCCCACTATCAGCCAGTCAGATGTGAGTGACAGAGCCAGGTCTGCAACCCAAAGGAGTCTGGGGGCTCTGCCACCTCCCAGGATGAGGAGCTGAGGGACAGGAAGCCTCCTAAAAGCAAGTCCCCGCCGCAGGGCACAACACACACACCTGGAAGGTCTCCCGCTCTAGTCGCACGATGACACCCACAGTCTGGGGGTCCAGCTGCACCAGCTCGCCCCATTCATGCTGGCCTCCAACATCCACACCCGATGCTGTCTCCGAGCAGAGCTGCAGGTCTCGGGGGAGCACCTTCAGCTGCCGGGGATGGTGAAAGGGGTGAGGCCTGGTTCAGGTGGCTCGCCTACCTGAGTCTCCTCTTGGCACGTCAGCTTCCCCCGACCCTTCCATCCACCTACCTCATGCATGGTGAGGTCAGAGAACAGGATAACGAAATTCTCCTCCACCCTCACGATGAGGCCTGTGTCGCCCTCAAATCGGCCAGCAATTACCTTCACGTGGTCCCCCATCTTGAAGTATTTCCGAAGTTCCTGGGCTGGGAACTCCAGCATGTCCTGGGGGATTGGGTGTGAGGACAATGAGTAGGTGAGTGAGGGGAGACCACCACAACCTGACTGCCCCTCCTGTCTTCAGAATCCACTCATGTTCCCAAAAAACCACTCCAGGCTCACACCACCCACCCCAGACTACCTTAGGCCACCTGGACGACCCCTCAAACTGCACCAGAAACAGCTGACCCCAGACACAGGACACCAACCTGGACAACCTTCACTCCACAAAGAGACAGCTCTTTACCCACAAAGAGACAGCCTCCCCTCGAGACACACGATGCCTGCCTGGACTCACACAGAGAGAGCCTGCCCCTTAGACACAGGACCCCCAACTGGACAGCTTCTCAGCCCCAACCAGAGACAGCCTCATCCCACACATCACATTGTGCCTGCACAACCCCTCAGACACACCACACACACACACACCCCGCTAAGCAAACAAAACTAAGCACCCACCTCAGATTACTCCATTACACCCTCAACCCAGTACTACCCAGGTATCTTGCTTTTCAGAAACAAGATAGACCAAGTCACTCTCCAGAGACACAACCAGGCAGGCCTGCCGGTGATGTGGCCACAAATCAGGACACACCTCTTGGATGTCCATTTCTTCCTTATTTATTTATTTGACAAAGTCTCACTCTGTCGCCCAGGCTGGAGTGCAGTGGCGCAATCTCGGCTCACTGCAACCTTCCACCTCCCTGGTTCAAGCAATTCCCCTACCTCAGCCTCCCAAGTAGCTGAACTTACAGGCGCACACCACCATACTCAGCTAATTTTTTATTTTCTGTAGAGACAGGGTTTCACCATGTGGACCAGACTGGTCTCGAACTCCTGATCTCCGACAATCCACCCACCTTGGCCTCCCAAAGTGCTGGAATTACAGGCATGAGCCACTGCGCCCGGCCTCATCCTCCTTTAAACGTCCACAGGCAGGCGTTGACACACACCATCCTCCCTCACACTCAGGATAGAAATGTTGAACACACACCCCATATATGTGCAGCCCAGTCATCCCCAAAGATACACACCCTAGCAGTCCCCTGGGGACAGAAAGGATCTACGTGCCAGGCCCCCCAAAATGTAACCAGACATCCCTTTCCCCAAATCACAAAAGCAGGCCTGCTGCCCACCGACCCCAAGCTGCACTCAGACAGAGTCTCTCAGGCACCTGAGAACACTAGAAGGGACTCAACTTACCCTCCTGGAAACCAGGTGTCACCAGGGACACCGCCACCTGGACAGCCACATACAGTCAGACATCCCTGAACACTGGGCACCCACCTTGAGATCTTCGTGTTTGGGCATGATGGTGATCTTGTTGCCATCCACACTGAGGATCTTGCCCTGCAGGTTGATGAGCTCACCCTCACAGACCTCTACATTGTCCCCAGGTTGGAAGTTGTGCTCCCGCTCCTTCCCTGCAGGGGCAGCAATACAGCTGACTTAGGGGCTACCGCCACGGGCCGCCCCTGCCCCTTGGCCCAGGTTACAGAAGGAGTCAAATACCCGTGCTCTCAGTCACCACCTCCAGGTCGATGCCCTCTGGCTGGTCCTCAAACTTCTCCAGTTCAGAGAGTGTGGGCTTCACACCCTCCGTGATCTAAGCCCCCACGGGTGAGGGCAAGAGAAGGAAATGGACCAAGGTCAGTGCAACAGCCCAGCTGAGTGGGCTGGAAAGATGGTTAAGGAACACTCCTAACTTCGGGAGTGGGACAGACCCCGATAACCCACAGCCCGGGGCCTGGCCTGCAGGAGAATGCTCACCCCACCCCCATTATCAGTGCCCCTCCTGTCTGGGACCCTCACCACAGCAGACATGGCGAAGCTCTTGAACAGAAAGCCCTTCCGGCTGTAACGGTTCCCCTCAAAGATGAGGAAGTCACCATCAGAGGCAACATCGCCCCCCAGGGACCTGGGATTTTATGGGGGAGAGAAGATTAGAAAGGAGGGTCAAGAAGAGAATCTTACTGTATCTCAGTCTTCTCAGCTGGCAACAGGGTGAGGACCACAGGCGGACTGACCCATCCCATCCCACCACACACCCTCTTGGCAGCAGTGACTTCTCATAAACCCCAAAGGCCCACCTCCCTGTACTCCTCCACTCATTCCCTGATTTATCTTTCACCAGAGCACTGATCACCATCTGACAAGCTAGTGTTTGACCTGTCCCCCTAACTAGCATGTCAGCTCCAGAAGGTCAGGAATGCAACAGTCACTAAATTTCACCAACAACAGTGCCTGGTACACAGGAGGTGTGCGGTAAATATTAGCTGAACAAAGTAACAGTATCAGACAATGATACCAGTTAATATTCACAGAGCACTCAAGCCTGGCCTGCACATTCAGGACCTCACAGACTCCTCCCCAAATCCGTAACATCAGTAACTGCTCACTTCCAGGTGAGGGAATGCAGGCTCAGGAAGGTCACACCACACGCCCAAGGTTGCCAAGCCAGTCTTGACAGGATTCAAAAGCAGGCAGGTGGGACTCCCAAACCTGTGGCCCCTGGCCCTGAATGTGGAATGGGGGCCGCTTCGTGCCTATTCCATGTCTCCGGCGTGGGGAAGGAGCCTCCTCCACTCTCCAAAAGGGAAACATATGGGAGGAGCAGGTCAAGTTCCTCCTCCACTCACGCACTCACTCTCCCATGGTGAATCTGGGGGGGTAGGGGGGAGGTCAGCATGCTCTGCTGGGCATGTTGGGGTAGTTGGTCAGCTGGCTTGCTGGGGGGTGGGGAGGGGAGCATTATGGTTTGCTCTTTGCAAAGAGACGTGCAGTTGAGTTGAGACCAGTGGTATAAATGAGTCCAAACTCAGGCAGGTGAAGTATTAGCAAGGCCCTTGGTACACACTGAAAGGTGCATTCCACAGCTCTTCCTTTTTTTTTGAGACGGAGTTTTGCTTTCGTTGCCCAGTCTGGAATGCAATGGCGCGATCTTGGCTCACTGCAACCTCCGCCTCCCAGGTTCAAGTGGTTTTCCTGCCTCAGCCTTCGAAGTAGCTGGGATTACAGGCATGTGCCACCACACCCAGCTAATTTTGTATTTTTAGTAGAGATGGGGTTTCTCCATGTGGTCAGGCTGGTCTCGAACTCATGACCTCAGGTGATCCACCCACCTCGGCCTCCCTAAGTGCTGGGATTACAGGCATGAGCCACTGTGCCCAGTTAGCTCTTCCTTTATCTGAAGGAAAACCTGACTGGCTGAACTACACAAATTTAGTTCCAGAATAGGACCAGAGGGAAGTATGTCACTGGCACCTCTTATTTCTCCATCTCCTCCTCTCCTGCCCTTCCTGCCGGAGCCCTCAGTTGGCCCTGGAAAGTTGAAATTCCTGGGCTGCTACTCCAATTCTCTACCCAGCTGGGGGATCCGGGAGGCATCTGAGGGAAAGGGGCTCCATATCCCCCCATCTCAAGTGGGCATAAGCAGATCAGGAAGCCTGACATAGTAAATCCCATTTCAATATGTCATATCATGGATCACACTTACTATGTGCCAAGTGCATTCTGGGCATATATGCATACTAATTTATTTAATTCTCACTACAATCTATAATCTGAGGAAGCAGAGGCTGTTTTCCTCAATTTTTTTAAATATTATTTTTTTAACTTTTTCTTTTTATTATTATTAAAAGATAGGATCTCACAGCCGGGTGCGGTGGCTCACACCTGTAATCCTAGCACTTTGGGAGGCCAAGGTGGGTGGATCACCTGAGGTCAGGAGTTCAAGACCAGCCTGGTCATCATGGTGAAACCCCATCTTTTAAAAAATAAAAAAAAAAAAGATAGGATCTCACTATGTTGTCCAGGCTGGTCTCCTGGCATCAAGCAAGCCTCCTGCCTTAGCCTGCCAAAGTGCTCCCTCCCACTGCACCCTGCCTCATCAATCTTTTGGTTTTTTTGTTTGTTTGTTTTGTTTTGTTTTTTTGAGACAAACTTTCATTCCGATTGCCCAGGCTGGAGTGCAATGGCTCGATCTGATCTTGGCTCACCGCAACCTCCGCCTCCTGGGTTCAAGTGATTCTCCTGCCTCAGCCTCCCGAATAGCTGGGATTATAGGCATTCACCACCACATCAGCTAATTTTGTATTTTTAGTAGAGACGGGGTTTCTCCATGTTGCTCAGGCTGGTCTTGAACTCCTAACCTCAGGTGATCCGCCCACCTCGGCCTCCCAAAGTGCTGTGATTATAGGTGGGAGCCGCCATGCCTGGCCCATGAATCTTTATAGCAGAGGAAACTGAGGCACAGCAATGTGGAGTGACTTGCCTGTGGCTACATGTCAGGCTAACCAATTCACAGGCTAACCTGTGGTGGGGCCATCCCTATGGAGGAACCTGCAAAAGGCACATTCTGCATACCAGCCCTGGGGACCCAGCCCAGCCAGTCCCCAAGGACACCCACCTGATCTTCTCAGCATCAAACAGCCTCTGTGGAGGCCGCTTAAACTTCTTCCTTTTGGCAAACCAGTCTTTCTATGGAGGAAAGAGGCATGGGTGGGAAGGGTGAGGGAGCGGGGCTTGGCCACCAGCGGGATGGAGTACACCCTTTCCCCCAAGGCCACAGATTCCCCCGAGTACCAAGCTCATGCGGGCCTTGATGCGATCGTAGTCAATGCGGGGGACCATCTTCAGGGAGATGGTGTTCTGGCTGGGCTCCACGTAGTCCACCTGAGCAGGGCGGGCAGGGTGTCAGCAGGGACCCACCTTCCTCCCTGACCCCAGACACAAGAAGGGCCAGGAGATGCTAGGAAGGAGAAGGGACACAGGATGGTGGGGAAAAAAAACCAGGCTGCTGACAACTTCCAAAAGTACCGCTCTAGCCTGTCTGTCCCCTCAACGCTGGCACTGAGGAGCCATTGCCTGCTTGATTATCTCCACCTGGACGTCGAAAGGGCCCTCAAATCCAGGACAATTGCAGCCAAAGCACTGATGCCCCCACACCTGTCCCTTCTGGCCGCCTCCCCCTCCATTCTTCCCTCTGCTCACACAACCTGGGAGCCACGCTAGACTCCTTTCTTTCTCTTACACCTACACCTGATCTGTCAGCAAATTCCAGCAGCTCTGCCTTCAAAATGCCTGACCTCTTCCCCTCCTCCACTGCAGTCTCAGCATTCCAAATTCAAAACCCAGAATGCTCAAAAATAGGAAGCCTTCTGAGCGCCAACATGATGCTCAAAGGAAATGCTCACTCTCAGATTTCCAGATTTGGAATGCTCAACCGGTAAGTATAATGCACATATTCCAAGAGCTGAAAACATCTGACATCTGAAAAACACTTCTGGTCTCAAGCATTCAGGTAAGAGACTCTCAAATTTGTATCAGGGTCTTGGTCGCGTCCCATCAGCACTGCCACCTGCGATACAGCAGCAGCCTCCTCCCTGGTCTCCGTGCTCTTGCCTGTGGCTCCCTCGAGGCTATTCCAGGGTTTCTCAGCCTTGGCACTATTGACTTTTTGGGCCAGGTCATTCTTTGCTGTGGGCAGCCATCCTGTCCATGTGTCTAGCATTTCTGGGTTTAACCTGCTGGACGCCATGAGCATCAGCCCCCTCCCCAGCTGACGTAACCACAAATGTCTCCAGACATTACCCTGGGGAAACATCGCCCTGGCTTGAGAACCAGTGGTCTAGTCTCAACACGGTCAGCAGAGAAATCTTATTAACACTCAAGTCAGCCTGTACCCCTCAGAGCCTTCCCATCCTACTCCAGTAAACATCAAAGCCCTCCAATGGGTCGCAAGGCCTTGTGAGCTCCCTGACTCATCTCCCGCCATCCCTGCTGCGGCCAGTGACTGTCCCATCCTATCTCACAGGCCGCTCCTACTCCTCCTGCTGCCTACAACACTCCTCCCCGAGAGCTCCACGTGCCTCATGGCATCCGCTCTTTCAGACCTTGACTCAACACGCCTGGGAATGTGCACAGAAGACGGCCATCCATTTTCTGCGTGCTCACAAAACCCAGGCTCTGCTTCAGCTCATCTAAGTGGGGTTCTATTCTCTGCAGCAGAAAGAGGGTGGGAAGGACAAAAGGAAAAGAAGGGAGAACAGAATGGAGAAACCCTGACTCCCATGCCACCCCGCCCCTCTGGCACCTGAGCAATGTCATCCTTGTAGATGCCCCGCTTGAGGCGGACCCAGGACTTTGGTTTCAGGTTGGCCACCTCCTTCACCACTTTGAGCACGTCTGTCATCTCCTTGATTGGCACCATCTGCTGGTTCCAGTAGCCAAGCCGCAGGTTGCCCACCCCCTCGATGGCCTGCTTCACATGGGTCTGCTTGTAGGCCTCTACGTAGATGTAGCCCTTCACATGCTCTGGTGCCACCACTGACTTGATCTGCAGGGGCTGCAGGTGAGCCAGGAAGGAGGAAACAGTGACACGTGACTGCTAATAACAGAAATGACTGCCACTGATCAGCAGTCCCTCTGCTAGGAATTCATCCCACAGAAACACACTGGCACACTGACATGGACACAAGGGTGTTCCCTGCAGAATTATTTATTACAGCAAACAAACCAGACGGGAAATTTAAAATCCAAATATAGTAACTAGTTAATTTATGGCTTAACTGTGCCATGAAATACAATGTTGCAGTTAAAAAAACAAATAAACAAAAAGATGAGATGAGGCTCTATGTGGTGGCTCATGCCTATAATCCCAGAACTTTGGGAGGCCAAGATGGGCAGATCATTTGAGCCCAGGAGCTTGAGACAAGCCTGGGCAAAATGGTGAAACCTCATCTCTACAAAAAATGCAAAAACTAGGCCAGGCACAGTGGCTCACACCTGTAATCTCAGCACTTTAGGAGGCCAAGGCACGTGGATCATGAGGTCAGGAGATCGAGACCATCCTGGCTAACATTGTGAAATCCTGTCTCTACTAAAACTACACACACACACACAAATTATCTGGGCATGGTAGCACATGCCTATAGTCCCAGCTATTTGGGAGGCTGAGGCAGGAGAATCACTTGGACCCAGGAGGGAGAGTTGCAGTGAGCCAAGATCATGCCACTGCACTCCAGCTTAGGCAACAGAGCAAGACTCCATCTCAAAAAACAAAAACAAAAACAAAAACTAGCCGGCTATGATGGCACATGCCTGCAGTCCCACTATGCAGGAGGCTGAGGGAGGATGACTGCCTGAGCCTGGGAGGTTGAGGCTGCAGTGAGCTGAGATCATACCACTGCACTCCAGCCTAGGCAACAGAGTGAAACCCTGTCTCAAAAAATAAATAAATAAAAATTAGATTAACCTGCAGGTACTAATATAGAAAGATATCCAGTGTTCAGTTCAAAAGGCAACTAGAGCTGGGTGGGGTGGCTCCTGCCTGTAATACCAGCACTTTGGGAGACTGAGACGGGAGGATCATAGGTCAGGAGTTCCAGACCAGCCTGGGCAACATGGTGAAACCCTGTCTCTACTAAAAATACAAAAAATTAGCCAGTGTGCAGCACGCACCTGTAGTCCCAACTACTCAGGAGGCTGAGGCAGGAGACCTGCTTGAACACAGGAGGCGGAGGCTGCAGTGAGCCGAGATTGCACCACTGCACTCCACCCTGGGCAACAGAGCGAGACTCCATCTCAAAAAAAAAAAAAAAAAAAAAAAAGCAACTAGAGCCGGGTGTGGTGGCGCACGTTTATAATCCCAGCACTTTGGGAAGCTGAGATGGGCAGATCACTTGAGGTCAGGAGTTCAAGACCATCCTGATCAACACGGAGAAACTCCGTCTCTACTAAAAATACAAAATTAGCTGGGCATGGTGGCATGCACCTGAAGTCCCAGCTACTCAGGAGGCTGAGGCAGAAGAATTGCTTGAACCCGGGAGGGCAGAAGCTGCAGTGAGAGAGATCACGCTGTCACACTCCAGCCTGGGCAACAAGACTGAAACTACTACTCAAAAACAAACCAACTAAGGCCAGGCACAGTGGCTCATGCCTGTAATCCCAGCACTTTGGGAGGCCAAGGCAGGCGGATCACCTGAGGTCAGGAGTTTGAGACCAGCCTAACCAATATGGTAAAACCCATCTCTACTAAAAATACAAAAAACTAGCAGGGTGCAGTGGTGTACGCCTGTAATCCCAGCTACTCAGGAGGCTGAGGCAGGAGAATCGCTTAAACCCAGGAGGCAGAGGTTGCAGTGAGCTGAGATTGCACCATTGCACTCCAGCTTGGGCAACAAAAGTGAAACCCTGTCTCAAAAAAAAAAAAAAAAAAAAAAATTAGCCAGGCATGGTGGCGTGTGCCTATAATCCCAGCTAACTACTCGGGAGGCTGAGGCTCAAGAATCACTTGAACCTGGGAGGCGAAGGTTGCAGTGAGCTAAAATCACACCACTGTACTCCAATCTGGATGATGGAGTAAGAACTGTCTCAAAAAATAGTAATAATAATAATGAGATAACACTTCAAACCCACTAGGATGCCTGTAATCAAAAAGAGAAAAAGAAGTGTTGGGAAGGATATAGAGAAACTGGAACCCTCATACATGGCTAGTGGGAATGTAAAATGGTACAACTGCTTTGGGAAACAGTTTGGCAATGCTTCAAAAACTTAAAACAGTTACCCTACGACCTAGCAATTTCCCACTGAGGTACTGATCCAGGAAAACTGAAAATACATGTCCACACCAAAATGTGTATAGAAATTTTCATAGCAGGCCAGGCACAGTGGTTCACACCTATAATCCCAGCACTTTGGGAGGCTGAGGTAGGTAGATTACCTGAGGTCGGAAGTTCGAGACCAGCCTGGCCAACATGGCAAAACCCCGTCTCTACTAAAAAACACATAAAAAATAGCCAGGCATGGTGGCGCATGCCTGTAATCCCAGCTACTAGGGGGCTGAGGCAGGAAGATCACTTGAACCTGGAAGCCGGAGGTTACGGCAAGCCGAGATCATGCCACTGCACTCTAGCCTAGGCAATAGAGCAAGACTCCGTCTCAAAAAAAAAAAAAGAAAAAAAAAAAAGACATCTTCATATCACCTTATTTCATAATTTTCAAGAAAGAGAAAACACAAATGTTCATAAATAAATGACTAAACAAAATTTAGTATTATCTATAAAACGGAATATTATACATAAAAATGAAGTCCTGGCCGGGCACAGTGGCTCACACCTGTAATCCCAGCACTTTGGGAGGCTAAGGTGGGTGGATCACCTGAGGTCAGGAGTTCAAGACCAGCCTGGCCTATAAGGTGAAGCACTGTCTCTACTAAAAACGCAAAATTAGCCAGGCGTGGTGGCAGGCACCTGTAATCCCAACTACTTGGGAGACTGAAACAAAAGAATCAGTTGAACCCAGGAGGCAGCAGTTGCAGTGAGCTGGGACCACACCATTTCACTCCAGCCTGGGCAAGAAAAGTAAAACTCCATCTCAAAAAAACACAAAAAAGATGAAGTCCTGATATATGCTACAACATAGATGAGTCTTGAAAACATTACGTGAAGGAAGTCAGTCAGGAAAGTAGATTCGTGGTTATCAGGAGCTGTGGGAAGGGAGAAACGGGGAGCGATGGCTACTGGGTATCAGTTTCTTTTTGGGATAATGAAAACGTCATTTGGGAATTAGATGGCAATGATGGTTATGAATATACTACAATATATTAAAATCTACCATGGTTTACACTGGCCACAGTGGCTCAGAACTGCAATTCCAGCACTTCAGGAGGCCAAGGCAAGCGGACCACTTGAGCCAGGACTTCAAGACCAGGCTGGTCAACATGGTGAAAGCTGTCCCTACTAAAAATACAAAAAAAATCAGCCGGGCACGGTGGCGGGTGCCTGTAATCCCAGCTACCTGGGAGGCAGAGGTTGCAGTGAACCAAGATCACACCGTTGCACTCCAGCCTGGGCAACAAGAGTAAAACTCTATCTCAAAAAAAAAAAAAATAATCAAAGTCATAACTCAAATAACTAGAATTTTATTCCAGGGTGCCACGTAGGAAGATTTGAGCACATTTATTTTTTTTGTTTTTTTTTTTTGTAGAGATCAGGTGTCACTATCTCACTATGCTGTCCAGGCTGGCCTCGCACTCTTGGGCTCAAGCTATCCTTTTGCCTCAGCCTCCCAAAGCATGGATATTACAGACATAATCTTTTGGCCACCACACCTGGCCAAAAGGCACCTTTTCAGCCTCCCCATTGGGGAATCGCACTCCACAAACCCCAATCTCCCCATGACAGGCAGGGATACTTACCACTATAATAATGAAGAAAACTTCCCCCACCCCCAGATGGAGTCTTGCTCTGTTGCCCAGGCTGGAATGCAGTGGCATGATCTTGGCTCACTGCAGCCTCCACTTCCCAAGTTCAAGCAATTCTCCTGCTTCAGCCTCCCAAGTAGCTGGGATTTACAGGTGTGTGCCACCATGCCTGGCTAATTTTTATATTTTTAGTAGAGATGGGGTTTCACCATGCTGGTCTCAGACTGGCTGGTCTCAAACTCCTGACCTCATGATCCACCCTCCTTGGCCTCCCAAAGTGCTGGGATTACAGGCTTGAGCCACTGTACCCGGCCTTTGAGGAAAACATTTGAGCACATTTAAAATCACAGTTTGCAAACCCTGCAACTGCCTACTTGGTCCCACTGGCTCACATCCAGTGGCTCAACAGGTTAAACCATGATCCCTAGCTGGGATCATGTTGAGTGAGAAAGCTACCAGCCAGCACGGTGATTAGTTTCACGAATTTTGAGAACACCCTTCATAGCATTGCCCTGGTTCCCAAACTGCTAAGCCTTTGACAACAGCTCTGTTAAGTAAATGCAAGCTGCAGAACAAATCCTGGCTGAGAGCTGGACATAAAGCCACCTAATCCTTTTTTTTTTTGAGATGGAGTTTCACTTTGTCATCCAGGCTGGAGTGCAGTGGCGCAATCTCGGCTCACTGCAACCTCTGCCTCCTTTGAGCAATTCTCCTGCCTCAGCCTCCCGAGTAGCTGGCACTATAGCATGCACTGCCACGCCCAGCTTATTTTTGTATTTTTAGTAAAGACGGGGTTTCACCATGTTGGCCAGGCTGGTCTCCAACTCCTGACCTCAAGTGACCCACCCGCCTCAGCCTCCCAGAGTGCTAGGATAATGGGAGTAAGCCACTGCGTTGGCCAAAAGCCATGTATGATGCTGAGAGGCAAGCAAGGGGCCCAGAGAGGGGAAGTAGGTGCATCAGAGTCACACAGCTAAGAAGTAGCAAGGGCAGGACTCAAACTGTCAATGTAAAGAAAGACTTGGGCCTTGGATACAGCATTTGCTTCCTGGTATGTGGTGAAGAAGGTGACCTCAGCCCAACAGGGCTGGTTAACAGGCATACCCACTCTAATGAAGAAAAGGTAGAGGAAGCTAGCTGGCTGACTTCCAGAGGGCCAGAGGGGTGGCAGGACCCTGCCAGAAATGCAGAGAACAAAGAAAACGTATCTGTCAGGGCCCAGAGGAGCCCTTCCATCTGGGCAGTGGTCTTGTTCTAGCTGAAGCGGCTCACTCAGCAGGCAGCTTTGCTCAGCACAGGGGCACCTGGTGCCCTTGAAGTTGACAACGTCCTTCCCTCTGGGTGTTGCCCATGTCTCCCTACCAAGCCACCTGCCTACCCAACTTACCGTGTCTGTGAACTGGTAGGCAATGAACTTGCGCATCAAGGAAATGGCTGTGGCCCGTTCCTCCCCGATCTGGAAGATGAGAGGCAGATTTGAGAGATGACAGGATGGAGGAAAGGACACAGGAAGGGGGCAGGAGACAGCAGCAAGAAAGATAAAGCAGGACCAAGAGAGGAGTGAGAAAGAAGGATGGACAGCCAGGAAGACGGAGGTGGGAGACAGCCAGTCAGTAATGAGGAGCAGCAGACGGAGGCAGAAGGACCAAGTGACGGGCAGGCCACAGAGACCTGGGACAGACGGATGGTTCTCCCCCACAAACCAGCTCCCTTATTCTCCCACCTCCTCCAAGCCCCAAGGTCAAAGCACATACCTTACATTTGACAGTCCACAGATTGGGATCCCTGGGCAGCAGAGGAAAAGGAAGCCCTTCAGTGAAGCTGAATCTTCAGCAACAAACAGATGAACCCCCACGGCCACCCCTTTCCTGTCTCCACACCCAGGATCCCCCATATTCGATGGCTTCCCCACGTTTCTACCCATGAGCAAGAGGAAAGAGAAAGTGCCACCTTGCCCTCCCTACCCCCACCATCCACCACACTGTCATGTGACTCTGCCCTGACTTACTTCAGGGAGCCACCTGTTTGGGCACCATCATCTAATACAAGATTCGCACTGCAGCACCGCCCCCACCATCCAAACCCCCTTACTTGACTCCTGGCAGCAGCTGCTGCTGGGTGATATCATCTGAGAGCTCATCAGATCCTCCATACACCCTGAAGGGAGGCAGTCATTCAGGAAGGAAGGGGTGAAGCTCAGACCCCCTCCCTTTCCCACTGCTCCCCACCCCCACTGTCCCCGCCATGCCCTTACGTCTCTCCCACAGATGACTTGGCGTATTTCTTCATGTAATACTCGCCCAGTTCTTCTTCTCGCTGGTCCCTGGGGGAAGCAAACAGGAATTGAAAGTTGAGGAGAGTGGGTGGGCTGTCCGCCCCCAAATCTCCCACAGGGCCAATCCCACCAGGTGTCCTTCCTTGCTCACCTCCAGAGGTTTTGTAGGCGGCGGGCCCCAGAACGATCTTCATCCAGGACAACATTATCGATATTGGAGGCTGAAAAAAAATGGACAGAGGGCGTGAGCAACGGCAGGTGGAGGGCAGGGGCCTGGAGAAAGTAGGGGCGTGCAGCTAAGAGGGCCAGGGTTTGGCCCTGGGGCAGGAAGGTGACATCTCACAAAGAACATCCCAACCCCTCATCCCCTACTCTGTCCTACTCAGCATCCTGCTTCTTGTCAAAAACACTGGGAATGGGGCCCAGCAGTTAGGGGTCCTCCAGCTGTTCCCATCTCACAGTCACTGTCCAGGTGCACCCTGGACTCCATCCCACCCCACCCATCACTACCACCCACAAATGCTCAGTCCCAGACAGACACATCCATGCTTTCCCAGGCCAACAACTGGGGCAGACCTGGCCCCAGAACTCCCTGACTCTGGACCCTACATGGGTCAGAGCCCCCAGGGCCAGACTGGGGCTGGTGGGGAGGAGGTGAGGGCAGGTGCCACAGGAAGGAGGAAATGTCAGGATATGGGAGGAAGGTCGGGGAATCACACTTTTCAGATTCTTACCTTCAATCTCTTCTACTTGGAGGAAGAGGAGGTGGTGGTGGTGGTGGTGGTGGTTGTGGTGGTGGTGGTGGTGGTGGTGGGCGAGGGCAGACAAAGTATGAGCCAAATTATAGCAGCAAAATCAACCAATGGGTTGCGGGAGGGGAAGGGAGGGACACAGAAAGGTTGAAAATCAAAAGTAAAGGCCAGGCACCAGGTGGTTGGGGAGAAGCCGAAATGTATGAGGCGCACAGAACGGAAAATAACGGGGAAAGAGGGGCACTGGCCCAGGAAGTGGGGGGTATCTTGGGACAGAGCTCGCCCACCCTACAACCCCAGAAGGGATTCACTGGGCCCTGGGATCCCAGAGTCCTCTCCCCACAACATCCCCATCCCACAGCCCCACCCCCCACTCATGGGCCTAAAAGGAAAAAGCGGGGAGCTGGTCTCTCTGGGAAGGACAGAAAGAAGCGAGGTGAGGACGGTGGGGACTGGGGTGTACAGGGGATGGGGGTGGGGGGAATGGGCTCTGAAGACCCTCTCAACCACCCCCTTTCCAGTAGTCTTATGGAGGCAGGGCCCACACATACCTTTCTCTAGGATGTCCTCTGCTCCATCCTCCCACTGGTCCTCATCCTCATACTCGTCATCGACATCTGAAACGGAAAGGCCAGGCGGTAAGGGGCAAAGGTGACCTCATAACACCTACCAGGACATGAAGCATCTTCTCTGGAAGACAGGCACTACAAATCTCCACTGCACAGAGCAGGACACTGAGGCTCCGACAGGGAGGCGCTCATCCAAGGTCATACCACAGAGCTGGTGTGTGCAGCAGGGTCGGGGCACCTGCAGCTCCACCTAGCTCTGTAAGTCATCCCCTCTCCTTACTCCACCCCCAAATCCCTTAAGAAAACTAAGATCAAAGTAAGCAAGAAGAAAAGTTCCCTTCCAACTATCAAAACATGATCACTAGACACAATTTTTTAAAAGATGGTTTGTGGTCGGTTGGTTTTATGATTCTCGTACATTTACGACAGCTAACGCAGAGAGCATACTATGCACCCTGCCCTGTTCTGAGTACCTGACACAGATTCCTCATTCATCTTCCTGACAACCCCGAGGAGGCACTATTGCTGTACCTACTTTACAGTAAGGGCTCTGAGACCCAGAGAGGTTAAGTAGCTTGCCCAGAGACTCAGCTGGGATCTGAGAGGCAGTCTGGCTCCATGATCCATGCACTTAACCTCTTCACTATACTGCATGTACTGTTTTGTATGTATCAAACATTACACTAAAACGTAATACATGCACATAATGAAAGACTCGAAAGTCTATGAGAATGTAAGCATCAGTTAAGTCTCCCTCCCTTTTCTAACCCCCAGTATCTCAGTCACCTTTCCCAAAGGCCTATGACTAGTTTCTTGCCTAGATGATCTGTGTACATATATGAAACGCATGTAAGGCTGCAAGTGGTGGCTCACACCTGTAATCTCAACACTATGGGAGGTTGAAGTGGGAAGATCACTTGAGCCAAGAGTTTGAAACCAGCCAGGGCAACAGAGTGAGACCTCCTCTCTACAAAAAAATTTAAAATTAGTCTAGTAGGGCCTGGTGGTGCACATCTGTGGTCCCAGCTACTCAGGAAGCTGAGGTGGGAAGATCACTTGAACCTGGGAGGTACAGGCTTCAGTGAGCCATGGTCATGACACTGCACTCCAGCCTGGGAAACAGAGTGAGATCTTTTCTTTAGAAAAGAAAAGGGCCGGCCGGGTGTAGTGGCTCACGCCTGTAATCCAAGCACTTTGGAGGCCAAGGCGGGCGGATCACCTGAGGTCGGGAGTTCAAGACCAGCCTGACCAACATGGTGAAACCCCGCCTTAAATATATTTAAAAAAAAAAAAAAAGAGAAAAGGAAAAAAAGAAAAAGGAAAGGGCCAGGCGAGGTGGTTCATGCCTGTAATCCCAGCACTTTGGGAGGCCGAGGCGAGTGGACCACCTGAGGTCAGGAGTTTGAGACCAGCCTGGCAAACATGGTGAACGCTGTCTTTCCTAAAAATACAAAAATTAGCTAGGTGCAGTGGTGTGCACCTATAATCCCAGCTACTTGGGAGGCTGAGGCAGGAGAATTGCTTGAACCTGGGAGGAGGAGGTTGCAGTGAGCCAAGATCGCACCACTGTACTCCAGCCTGGGCAACAGATCAAGACTGTCTCAAAAAAAAAAAAGAAAAAGAAAAAAAGAAATGGAACTAAAAGTGGAAGCTCAGCCCTCAGCCTCTGCTCAGCACTCGCACAGCACTGTGACATACCAGCCTCATCCAGAATGAAGCCTCCATGGCGGGGTTTCTTGGGGGGCCGGTCATCATCTTCCTCCTCCTCTTCCTCATCATATTCCTCCTCCTCTTCCTCCTCCTCTTCTTCCTCAGGCTCTTCTTCCTTCTCACTGCCTGCTGCACTGCGCCGCTCTTCCTCTACCTACAGGGGTCAGGCAGGGTTATGGCACGAGAATTCTACCACCCCAAAATCTAAAAACCATGTTCCCCACCACAAATCTGACCTCAGATTGGCCTGGCCAATCACAGTTCCCCTGGCTCTGCATACATCCCTTTCACTCTACCCTGGCGTCTCTCGTTACCATCCTATCTGAGCGACAGCACTGCCATCTCCCTAGCCGCCCAATCAACCCTGGGAGTTGGCCTGGGCTTCTCCCTGCACTAGACCTCTTGCTCACCTTCCACCGGGTCTTTTTTTAAATTTTTATTTATTTATTTTCTTTATTTCTTGTAAGAACTCACCACCATGAAATCCACCGGGTCTTTTAAGTACAATAGCTCAATGAAACTTGGTCCTTGGGCCTCATCTCTTTCTTTTTTTTTTTTCTTTCAGAAGTCCTACTTTGTTGCCCAGGCTAGAGTGCCATGGCACAATATCAGCTCACTGCAACCTCTACCTCCTGGGTTCAAGCAATTCTCCTGTCTCAGCCTCTTGATTAGCTGGGATTACAGACGTGCGCCACCATACCTGGCTAATTTTTGTATTTTTTTAGTGGAGATGGGGTTTCAGCATGTTGACCAGGCTGGTCTTGAACTCCTGATCTCATGTGATCCGCCTGCCTTGATCTCCCAAAGTGCCGGGATTACAGGTGTGAGACACAGTACCCGGCCCATCTCTGCATTCTACGAACCCCCAAAGCCATCTCATTCTCTCCCTTGGCAGTGGTGGACATCTCTTTGACAGTGACTCCCATCTCCGTTTCTAGTCCACACTGCTCACCAAGATTACTGGCCACCCCTGTTGCTAATTCTGTCGCCATTCTGTATTCCCTACCATCCCAGCAGCATCTGGCACCCCAACCACGCCTTCCCTGTAGAAATGCTCCTCCCTTGGCTTCTGCCATATCATGCTCTCCTGGTTTTTCTCAGCACTCCTCTTCAAGTTCCTCTTACTCTGTTCACCCCTTCAAGGCTGACATCAATTACCAGGGCTCAGTCCACACCACTTTGCTTCTCCCTCCATGCACTCTCTCCCTAGCCATTTTACCTTCTATGACTTTAGTTCCTGTCTCTGCAGGCGACACCCTCATCTGTCTCTAGACCCCCACTTTTTTCCAGAACTCAAGATTGCCATGCACCAGCAGCATACTGGATGCCTCCCCATGATGTCCTCTGAGCCCTTTCATACCCACTGTGTCCCAGACTGACCTCAGTGTCTTCCCCTAGACCTGTGCTGGCCTCCTCCAATTATCAACAGGCACCAAATCCTCGTCCTTCCTGCCTGTGAACAACATTTCTGCAAGCCATGCTTTCCCCCAGCCCCATACATCAGAGCCTAGCCCACGACAGTACGCTCTCACACCTGGATCCTTACCCCAGCCTCCTCCCTACTCTCCTGGCCTCTAACCCCTCTTTCCATACCAGCAACAACATTAATGGAGCCACACCAAACTTCAATCTTTAACTCACTGACCGAACAACCTCTTCCACGTCATTACTACAATCCATTTACCGAATACAGGTTGAGCATTACTAACCCAAAAGTCTGAAATCTGGCTAGGCACAGTGGCTCACCTCTGTAATCACAACACTATGGGAGGCCGAGGTGGGCGGATCACCTGAGGACAGGAGTTCAAGACCAGCCTAGCCAACATGGTGAAACCCCGTCTATACTAAAAATACAAAAGCTACCTCAGCATGGTGGTGGGTACTGGTAATCCCAGCTACCCGGGAGGCTGAAGCAAGAGAATTGCTCTAACCTGGGAGGCAAAGGTTGCACTGAGCTGAGATTGCACCACTGCACTCCAGCCTGCCCAATGGAGCAAGATGCTGTCTCAAAAAAAAAAAAAAAAAAAAAAAATCTGAAATCTGAAAGCTTTCAAAATCTGAAACTTTTTCATCACAGACATGATACTAATTTGGTCATGCTGAGGCTGGGTACAGTGGCTCGTGCCTATAATCTCAGCACTTTGGGAGGCTGAGGAGGACAGATTATGAGGTCAGGAGTTCAAGACCAGCCTGGCCAACACAGTAAAACCCCGTCTCCACTAAAAATACAAAAAAATTAGCTGGAGGTGGTGGCAGGCGCCTGTAATCCCAACTACTTTGGAGGCTGAGTTAGGAGAATTGCCTGAACCTGGGAAGTGGCGGTTCTAGTGAGCTGAGATCGCACCATTGCACTCCAGCCTGGGTGACACAGTGAGACTCTGTCTCAAAAAAAAAAAAAAGTCATGCTCAAAGTAAATGTTCATTGGAAGATTAGGGAATGCTCCAATGCAAATATTACCAAAAAAAAAATAATTTTTTTCAAAAACACTTCTGGTCCCAAGCATTTTGGATAATATTCAATATGTATTTTCTTCAAATCCATTCATATTTTCACTTTAAAGAGAAACATTCCTATGTTTTGCAATGTCTCAAAATTTAAAACTTTTTGAAGGTTTGTCATAAACACAAGGTAACTATAAAGGTAAAAGCAAAACAATGTTATTAAGACCCAGCAAGATACTGCTGCCTGCTGTAGGCTCTCAGCCTAAGGCCTGTTCTCCCGTTCAAGACACAGCAGCACTAAAATGAAACTTTCTCATGACCCAGTCAAGACAAGGCACACAACTGAAAAGAAATTATTTTCACTAAATGATTCAATGTAGCTTAAGGTCTTGTCCTTCTTCTACCTAAATGCACCTCTCATCATCCCCAACCTAGAATATACGCTACAGTCTTGCAAAACTGTGATCTAAAACATGAACCTGACCATTTGGTCCCCTGTCCAGCTCCTCAGCCAGCCTGGACTAGAAGCACATGTTCTGTCCGCTGCCTTTCCCCGTTCCCCACCCTTCAGGATTGCCTCCCCCAAACAGCAGGTCTCAGTTGCACTGAACTACTTAGACTACGCTCTCTCAGTGCTGCTCATCATCCATGCTGGTTCTCTGCATGGAGTCCCCTCTGGGCCAGGCACTGTGGCTCATGCCTGTAATCCCAGCACTTTGGGAGGCCGAGAAGGGTGGACTGCCTGAGGTCAGGAGTTCAAGACCAGCCTGGCCAACATAGTGAAACCCCATCTCTACTAAAAATACAAAAAATCAGCTGGGCATGGTGGCAGGCGCCTGTAATCCCAGGTACTCAGGAGGCTGAGGCAGGAGAATCACTTGAACCTAGGAGGCGGAGGTTGCAGTGAGCCAACATGGCACCACTGCACTCAGGCCTAGACGACATAGCGAGACTTAAACCCCACTCCCCCCCACCACACACACACACAGAGTAGCTCATTATTTGCCATCACTACCTGTCTAGCCACAGAACTCTGTCCTTCAAGGACCATATCACCATTTGGCTGTCTGAAAAGCCCATCTAGTCCTATCTCTGGCTGTGGGGACAGGCTTCACACTGCCCTCCTGCCTTACCTGGTAACAGAAGAGGAGCCAGCAGAGGGGTCAGGTATGGTGTAGTGTTGGGGAAGTGAGACTAGTACAGTGCAAACCAGAATGTCCCAGACAGGAAATGGAACTAGGGATCTTGGTCTCATTGCCACCAGACTTTAACCACCAAGCAGTGTCTCCAAGCCATGAGTCAGAGACCAAGAACCCAGGGCTGCAGCTTGGAGGAAAGGCCCTCCCTGTCACTCTCCCACTCATCCCTCCCCGTCACTCTCCCACTCATCCCTCCCCCACCACAGCATCCCAATTTCTCCAACTCTTCACTGGAAGCCTGGAAACCAGGCACTCCCCAAAGGGCACCACAAAGACTGGCAATCAAATGTCCACAGACGATAAGCAGGCAACATAAATGAGTGGGACAAGTCACCTAAAACACACGGCACTCTCCGTCTACTGAATGTTTTCCAGAACACAGCCACGTGCAATCTTTTCCTTTTCTTCACTCTGCCACAAGGCAAGCAAGATGATAAATGGCAACTTATATATCCTGGGAACTGGAGAAAATTCCCAGTTGTAAGTGGAGCAACCACTCATGGAGCAAAGGGTTGCTCTGCAGAACAACCCTGGGTCCCAGGCTGCCAGCTCCTTCCATTTTCCCAGAAAAAGCAAGAAATCTTAATCTTTATGTGAAATCTCCCTCACAAGCATTGGCAACTAATTTAAAAAGCCAACTTAAGTTTCTGTACATCAAATAAGAAATCTATAAACACCCTGTCATCTGTTTACTGGTTTCTAACTGCTACCTACTAAACGTCAATTCCAAAAAAGCAAAGATTTCCTACCAGACACTGGGGAAGTAAGTGGAACACAGCAGCAGATGCAAACACTGATTTGTTCAACAAGTGAATAAAACAAAAATAAGTTTAAAAGGAGGATAATGGGCCTGGCGCAGTGGCTCACGCCTGTAATCTCAGCACTCTGGGAGGCCCAGGAGGGTGGATCACCTGAGGCAAGGAGTTCAAGACCAGACTGGCCAACATGGCAAAACCCCATCTCTACTAAAAATACAAAAATTAGCCAAACATGGTGGCATGCACCTGTAATCCCAGCTACTCAGAAGGCTGAGGTTGCAGTGAGCCGAGATCATGACACTGCACTCCAGCCCATGCAACAGACCAAGACGCTGTCTAAAAAAAAAAAAAAAAAAAAAAAAAAGGATAATGGGACATAAAAGAACATTTGAAATCAGAAACACCCCAGGAAATGATTGTTTTTTGGTTCCTGAAACTGAGGTACTCAACAGATCCAAGGCCAGAGTGATCCTTTCAAAACATTAGATCCCATCTTCCACTTGCTCACTTTTTCATGGTGGCATTTTGTTCAGTTAAGGCCAAATTCTTTACCACAGCCTTCAAGATCCTATATGATCTGGCTCCCATAAATTCTTTGTTGCACTCACTCTGATCCAACCAAACTGGAACCCCTTTTTTGGGGGGGGGAGGTGGGGAGACAGAGTCCCACTCTGTCACCCAGGCTGCAGTGCAGTGGCACCATCACAACTCACTGCACCTTCACCTTCTGGTTCAAGCAATCTTCCCATCTCAGCCTCCAAAGTAGCTGGGACTACAGGAACGTGCCACCATGCTCAGCTAATTTTTTTTATAATGGAGTCTTGCTCTGTCACCCAGGCTGGAGTGCAGTGGTGCAATCTCAGCTTACCACCACCTCTGCCTCCCTGATTCAAACAATTCTCCTGCCTCAGCCTCCCAAGTAGGTGGGATTACAGGTGGGCACCACCACACCCAGCTAATTTTTTTGTATTTTTAGTAGAGACAGGGTTCCACCACATTGGCCAGGCTGGTCTTAAACTCCTGACCTCAAGTGATCCACTGCCTTGGCCTCCCAAAGTGCTGAGATTACAGGCATGAGCCACTATGCCCAGTCTCAGCTAATTTTTTTTCTTTTTTTTAAAAATTATTTATTTATTTATTCTTTTTTTGTCTTCAGTGGCTGGCTATCAGCTAATTTTTTTATATTTTTGCAGAGACAGGGTCCCACTATATTGCCCAGATTGCCCTCAAAATTCTAGGCTCAAGTGATCCTCCCATCTAGGCCTCTCAAATCCTCGTTAATCCTTGAACACAGCAAACACACGGCCATCTTTCCACCTGCTGGTCTCCCTCACTGGAACACTCCACTTACAACTAACCACAGTCCACTCCCTCAATCATTGTTCAAATGTCACCCCGCAGACTCAGGTTGATGACTCTATTTCAAGTGCAACCAGGACTCTCCACTCCCCTTCTCTATTCTCCTTTTCTCCAGAGTACCTTCCAGCTTACTATACGGTGTATTTATTGGCTATGTTTATTTACATTCTCCAAAGCAGAAATTTTTTAAATCTGCTTTGTTTACTGGTGTACCCCAAGGGCAAAGAATTGCACCTGGTATACAGTAGGCACTACAAATGTATTTCTGGAATGACTAGACGTAACTAAAAAAAATAATTAATGCTAAGTGCTTACTATATACACACAGAGTAAACTTTAAAAACATCACCTGTTATCTCACTGGACCTGGCTCATCTCTGGCCTCCAGAACCTGTCCCTTTGCTTGACTTCAACTTGCCTACTTCTCTACCTCTTGCAACAGTCTGGGAGCTCCCAGAAGCCAGCTCGCTGTGAACCTCTCGAGCCTCCCACAGGGGCCTTTCTGCCCCGAGTCCTGTCCCCAGGCGCAGTGTCTCCCCCAGCGCCCCAGCCACAGACCTCGGCCTCCTCGCCGTCACTACTGCGCTCGCTGTCCTCCTCCTCGGAGAAGTTGCTGTCCTCGCTGTCCGACATCTTCTGCTGCTGCGGGAAAAGACGGCAGCCTCAGCGTGTCCCACAGTCCTGAGCTCCACCTCGAGCCTCAGTTTCCCCGCTGGTTCCCTGGGAGAAGAAAACCCCTTAGCGCACTTCCGGCACCCTCGTTTTGGCAATCGCGAACTGGAGTGCGGACCCCCTCCTACGCCACATGTTAGACCTCCCCAGTTTCCGAATCCGCTCCCTACACCTACACGGCCCCCAGCTGCCCCCGGAACTGCCACCTCTGCACCTACACTTACCGCTCGGGCTCCACCTCCGACTTCTGTACCAGCTGCAGTTCACACGACGCCTGGCTGGGGCTGACGGGTCCTCTCGCGAGAACCCACCCATTGGCCTCGCCTAGCGCGAGATTTCCGGGGCTGGTCCGGGCGACTCACTTTGGGGTCGCCATCTTGAGAGAGGCAGGGCTGGCTTAGGCAGAGTGCGGGGCCGACATCTGTGGAGGGTCAGGAGAGGAAAGATATTTTCACCCTGCCGACTCGGCCTTTTGCAGGCTAGAACTCGTGTTTGAATTGAGTGAGATGTTTATTCGTTAGTCCAGGCCACTAGCACGATATGCCAAGCCTCGAGGAGGCGGGAATCAGCGAACAGCAAATTAGAAAAGAAACCAGGCTTGTATCCTAGGCCCTCTAAAGCATCCCCAGGAGATATATCCCTGTTTTGCAGAGAACGCTGAAGCTCAGTGGAAAGCGGCAGACTCAAGCCTCCTCGCCAAGTCTGAGTGACCTTGAAGCCCTTGTTTTCTTTTTCTTCTTTCTTTTTAATTTTTTTGTAGAGTTGGGGTCTCACCATGTTGCCCGGGCTGGTCTCAAACTCCTGGGGTCAAGCCATCCTCTGGCCTCTGCTTCCCAAAGTGCTGAGATCACAGGCGTGACGTGCCGCGCCGACCCAAGCCCCGATTTTTCTTTCCAGGCTCCCTACGTTAAGTTAAAGGAGAATTAATTTATTAGTAATGACGGCTGACGAGTGGTGGCAGAAAGGACAGGTGTAAGGGAGAGATGAAAAATGAACCTGAAAATCAACAGGAAGAATTTTTAACAAAAAAATAAATAAACAAAAAGAAAAGTGAACCTTCGCCTGTAAACCCAGCGCTTTGGGAGGCTGAGGCAGGAGGATCACTTGAGGCCAGGAATTTGAGACCAGCATGGGCAACAAATTGAGACCCCATGTATCTAATTTTTTGTTTGTTTGTTTTTAAATGTGGTATGGTGGCGTGTGCCTGTGGTCCCTGCTACTCTGAAGGCTAAGGTGGGATGATCACTTGAACCCAGGTTGAGGCTTCAGTGATCTATGATTGCCCCACTGCACTCCAGACTGGGTGATAGAGAGACCCTGTCTCTAAAATAAAAATTAAAACTTAAATTTTAAAAAGTTGAAAAATTGACCTGTTAGGGAAAGTTTTAAAAATCAGAAGCCTTTGGCTGGGTGTTGTGGCTCACACCTGTAATCCCAGCACTTTGGGAGGCCAAGGCAGATGGATTACGAGGTCAGGAGTTCAAGACCAGCCTAGCCAAGACGGTGAAACCCCGTCTCTACTAAAAATACAAAAATTAGCCAGGTGTGGTGGTGGACACCTGTAATCCCAGCTACTGGGGAGGTGAGGCAGAGAATTGCTTGAACCCGGGAGACAGAGGTTGCAGTGAGCTGAAGTCGCACCACTGCACTCCAGCCTGGGCAGAGTGAGACTCTGTCTCTAAAATAAAATAACCTCAGAAGCCTTTAGGACATATTGGTAAAATTTCTCACATAGGTATGACACTCTGAATTCAGTTTACCTAAGCCTAATATATGCCTACTTGGTTACTGGGGAATGGGGTGCAGTTATGATGGAAACAGGCAGTGAATATACCTACAGGTGTGTGTTGTCTCCCCAAAAGCACATACTCCTCAATCCAGCAGTCCCAAATTGAGTCCAAGATGGATTGGGGAGGGGGTAGGCACTCTAAAAAGGTGTTTCCCCAGTGGCTCACACTTGTAATCCCAGCACTTTGGGAGGCCAAGGCAGGCGGATCACCTGAGGTTGGGAGTTCGAGACCAGCCTGACCAACATTGAGAAACCCCATCTACTAAAAATACAAAATTAGCTGGGCATAGTGGTGCATGCCTGTAATCCTGGCTACTTGGGAGGCTGAAGCAGGAGAAGCACTTGAACCTGAGAAACAGAGGTTGCAATGAGCCGAGATTGTGCCATTGCATTCCAGCCTGGGCAACAAGAGTGAAACTCCATCTCAAATTAAAAAAAAGAAAGAAAGAAAAAAGGTGTTTCCCCATTTCCCCTTCCATAAGCTTGGTTCCTTTAAATACCAGCTCTTGAAAATAGGATTCTACATATAAAATCACTATGGATACTGCTGCAGAAAGGCATTCACTCCAGAAAAGAGAGGGCACAGTCATTTTCCCCCACCATGGAAGTTTCTTCCTTGGTGGATCCGTGGTTCTGAACTCTCAATTCTAGTATCACATCAGAATACTTGAGAAGATTTTAGAAAGACAGAGTTGCATAACAGCCCTAAACTAGAAACAACCCAATGTCTATCATGAGGAGAACAGATAAATTTTGGGCCAGGCGTGTCCCACACCTGTAATCTCAGCATTTTGGGAGGCTGAGGCAAGTAGATAGCCCTGAGGTCAGGAGTTCAAGACTAGCCTGGCCAACATGGTGAAACCCCATCTCTACTAAAAATACAAAAATTAGCCGGCCATGGTGGCACACGCCTATAATCCCAGCTACTTGGGAGGCTGAGGCAGGAGAATTGCTTGAACCTGGGAGGTGAGCCAGGTGCGGTGGCTCACGCCTGTAATCCCAGCTCTTTGGGAGGCTGAGGTGGGTGGATCACCTGAGGTCAGGAGTTCGAGACCAGCCTGACCAATATGGTGAAACCTCATCTTAAAAAAATAAATGAACCTGGGAGGCAAAGGTTGCAGTTAGCGGAGATCACACCACTGCATTTCAGCCTGGGTGACAGAGCGAGACTCCCTCTCAAAAACAAACAAAACAAAAACCAAATTGCAGTATGTCCATCTATGCAACGGAATAGTAACAACTACTGATACACACATGAATAAATCTTCAAAACATTATGCTGAGTGAAAGAAGCCAGACATCAGGAGATGTGCAGCATGATTCCATTCATATGAAACTCCAGAGCCAGCAAAACCAACCTATGCACACAATGCAGATTAGTGGATGTCTGGGGCTGGCGATGGAGATGGAAATTGACTGGGAAGGGAGATAAGGAATGCTTTGGGGTGATGGAAATGTGGCCATCCAGTGCACTCCAGCCTGGGTGACAAAGGGAGACTCCGTCTCAACCAAACAAAAAAAGAAACAACAGATCAGGTGAGGTGGCTCGTGTCTGTAATCCCAGCACTTGGGAGGCTGAGGCGGGAGGATCGCTTCAGTCCAGGTGTTCAAGATTAGCCTGGGCAATAAAACGTAATCCCATCTCTACAAAAAAGTACAAAAATTAGCTGAGCGTGGTGGCATGCACCTATAGCCCTAGCTACTTCGGGGACTGAGGTGGGAGAGTCACTTGAGCCTGAGAAATCAAGCCTGCAACGTGCTGTGATCACGCCACTGCCCTCCAGCCTGGGTGACAGATTTGATTTAAAGGCCAAAATATATGGACAGATGCTGAGTCCAGCCTGTGCTGCATAGTGAAACCTTGTCTCTAAATAATAATAATAGATGCTCAGGCTCCACCAGAGACCAATTATAAAATTATCTGGGCTGGGGTTTGGCCATAGTATTACTTGAAAGTTCTCCAAGTGGTAATTATTTGTAGCCAGGGATGTGAGCCACAGGACCCTCCCTGTCCTCAAGGGATAGGGATGAGGTTAAAGAACATCTGTGCACTTCTCTGTCCCTTCCTGGAAGAAAGAGAAGAGGGAGTATCTAAAGGAGAGTGAAAATGGGGCAGGAGGGGCAATTTATCCAGCTCCCTGCCCAAGAAGTCGGAGACTTCAGATTTCACCTTACTTTCCTCCTTTCCTCTTCCCCTTGGCTCCTAGGGCTCCAGGTGGGGTCCTCTGGACTAGAGGGAAGAGAAGGCTTGGGGTTTGGGAGTTGGAGTTGGAGACTGTTTCCTCCCTCTCTCTCTACCCAGCCCCTCCGAGTGTACCTGGGAGCCCATGCCTTCCAAGGCTCATGCTGTGGTAGGGTGCCAAGCACAAGCTCCCTGTAGTAACTCCAAGAATTTGCCCAGAAAGAGGGGGACAGTCTGGGGATGTCATTTACAGGGCAAGCAAAGGCCCTGGCTGGCCACCCACAGCTGGAACCCCAGAGCATCTAGCAGGTGCTGCAGCTGGAGCACAACAGTTCCCACAGATGGTCCCTCCTCAAACCCAATCACAGACAGCTCCAGCCTGAAGCAGCCTAGAGTCTCAGCAGGACACACAGTGGGGACAAGTGACCTGGTATCTATGAGCAAGGGCATGAGCCCAAGTCCCCAATCCCAAGGTTTCTTTCTTGTGGTCTGGCACAAACCCCTTCACTTCCATGGGTCTCAGTTTCCTCATTTGTAAATAGGGCTCTGGATAATCCCTGCCTTAAGGGCTGACACTATCCCATACTGTACTTATTTGCAAGTTAGAAAAAGACACTTGGCCGGCCACGGTAGCTCACACCTGCAATCCCAGCACTTCAGGAGGCTGAGATGGGGAGATCACAGGTCAAGAGATCGAGACCATCCTGGCCAATGCGGTGAAACCCCGTCTCTATTAAAAATAAAAAATTTGGTGGCTCACGCCTGTAATATCAGCACTTTGGGAGGCTGAGGCAGGTGGATCACGAGGTCAGGAGCTCAAGACCATCCTGGCCAACATGGTGAAACCCCGTCTCATTAAAAAAAAAAAAAAAAAGGAAGAAAAAAAATACAAAAATTAGTGGGGTGTGGTGGTGTGTACCTGTAGTCCCATCTACTCAGGGGGCTGGGGCAGGAAAATCCCTTGAACATGGGTGGCAGAGGGTGCTGTGAGCTGAGATCTTGCCACTGCACTGCAGCCTGGCAACAGAGTGAGTCTCTCTCTCTCTCTCTCTCTCTCTCTCTCTCTCTCTCTCTATATATATACATATATATATATATATGTATATATATGCCATTCTTGGTGTCATTCTTGGTGTCATGTGTATGTGGTCCCAGCTACTCTGGAGGCTGAGGTGGGAGGATTGCTTAAGCCTACAAGGTCGAGACTGCAGTGAGCTGTGATTACGTCACTGCACTACAGCCTGGGTGACAGAGCAAGACCCTGTCTCAAAAAAAAGAAAAGAAAAAGACCTTCCTTTCTGAAGTTCCTTCTACCTTCTAAGTCTTGATTTTATTAGAACAAAATACTTTACTGCCATCTGCTGGAAATTGACAAATATGCAAATCTACAATGTCCAGGATGTGAATACAGTACTGTCTTTGTAGATGTGGGATCCTCGTGCAGTGTACAACGTTTCACACCCATACATGGAGGTCCTGTCTATC
Source organism: Cacajao melanocephalus (assembly GCA_963573385.1). Classification (NCBI taxonomy): domain Eukaryota; kingdom Metazoa; phylum Chordata; class Mammalia; order Primates; family Pitheciidae; genus Cacajao; species Cacajao melanocephalus. The sequence goes on from CAUYLG010009838.1 coordinate 88,296, forward strand.
TTATATGATTGGTGTGAAGAGTAAATAAGCTAACATACTTAAAGCACTTAAACCAATACCTGGCACAGAGTAAGCATTATTTACATATAGCTGTAGTCATCATCATCATTTGTTGTTATTATATGCCCGTCCTTACTCTAGGTGTTAGAGACAGCAGTGAGCATAATATATCTGTCAAGGGCTGGGGGCTGGGTCTGGAGCCAGTCCCACTACCTCTTCCCTGCAACATCTTCATATGGTCACACAGTTACCCACACACACGGAGACCACTGAATTCTCTCTCAACCTCCAGCTGCAGAAAGAAGCAAATTTAATACTCACCAAGAGAGCATTTGGGGTGTAGAAAGTGCCATCATTTTTGTTTCCGTACAAATCAGGGGGAGGAGAATCAGATCTTGAAGGGAAAGAGGCTGACCCTTCCTCAAACACATCCCCTATCATGCCCCATCAATTGGCCCACCCCTGTCTGCTGGCTCCGCTCCCCACTCACTAGTATGTTCACGAGGGCCACAAAGAAGTAAAAAGGCTCCCTCCAGCAGAGGGGCATTCCTAGGCCCTCCCAGGGCTGCACAAGCAGGAGGATGATCCACAGAGGCAACATGGACACCTTGCTTACTCCCAGGACTTCTCTGGTGTTTGGCCTGGGGTTCTGGAAAAGAGAGGTACAGGAAGGGGGAGCACACTGGAAGGCTGAAGTGGATGAGGGGAACTCTCCTCCACCCCCTTCCCATCCCCCGCTTGCTCCACTCAAGCCACAGATAATTCAGGGAGTGTGCCCATAAAGGCTGGGGAAAGATGGTGACCCCAGAGTCAGGAGGGCTTAGGTCAGAGGGCTCCCTGACTCCCAAGCTTAGGGAAGATAGGAGACTAAGCAAGTGTGTGAAGCTCAACCTGGAGAGACTGGAGAACCTGAGCTCCCCTGCCCAACAGGCCCAAAGACAGTACAGGTTAGGTTGGGCGTGGTGGCTCACACCTGCAATCCTCCCGGGACCAAGCGATTCTCCTGCCTCAGCCTCCGTGTAGCTGGGATGACAGGCTCCCACCACCATGCCCAGGTAATTTTTGTATTTTTACTAGAGACAGGGTTTCACCATGTTGGCCAGGCTGGTCTCAAATCTTGGGCTGAAGTGATCCTCCCACCTTGGCCTCCCAAAGTGCTGGGATTACAGGCATGAGCCACTGCACCTGGCCTCTGTCTCAAGTGTTTTGGAAACTTCGTGCCTGCGTTTATCTCTTTTTGTCTGAGGGTTGGTCTCTCTCCCTCTAAATCTGTCACTGTGCTTGTTTATGGGGTCCATCTCTTGACTGTCCCGGTCTCTTCCTTTTCTCCTCCTCTTCTCCCTTGGCCCCTTCATCTCCCTCTCCTCTACCTGTGCCTGCATTTCTCTGGGCTACGTCTCTCTGTCCCTCCGGGTCAGCCTCTCTTCCTCCTTCTCTCCCCACAGCCTCTCCCCCTCACCCTTTTAGAGTGGGACTCTGGGCTGGATGTTCCTTCTGGCCCTAGACCTGCCCTCCAGTGTCTCCCTGTCTCCACCCTCTTTGGCCTGGTGACCTTCTACTGCCAGAGAAACTGAGGCAACTGTGGGCTCCCTCTGGCCCTGAGAGAGGACCCTCTTGGCTGGGGAGACTCATGGTGGAGAAAGAGGCAGGGACATCTGCTGGGGAGGCTGGGGACATCCCAATCCTGGGGTTCTTCAGATGGGGTCGTGGGGCTGGGGATGGAGAATTCTGTGGGGAGGAGGCCTAGTGGAGGGTGACTTGGGGGAGCAGAAAGAGATGACTGGGAATTCTAGAGAAAGAGAGTCTAGGGGCCAGGTATGGTGGCTCATGCCTGTAATCCCAACACTTTGAGAGGCTGAGGCAAGTGGATCACTTGAGGTCAGGAGTTCGAGACCAGTCTGGCCAACATGATGAAACCTTGTCTCTACTAAAAATACAAAAATTAAAAAAAATATACAAAAATTAGCCGGGTGTGGTGGTGCATGCCTGTAATCCCACCTACTCGGGAAGCTGAAGCAGAATTGCTTGAACCCGGGAGGCAGAGGTTGCAGTGAGCAGAGATCATGCCACTGCACTCCAGCCTGGGAGACAAAGGGAGACTCCATCTCAAGAAAAAAAGAGATTCTAGAGGGTGGGGACCTGGAAGAGGTGAATTCTTGGGGGAGGGCCTATGAGGAGAGGGGAATTATAAGGGGAGAAAAACTCCAGGGGAGGCAGTTGCTGGGGAGAGGAGTCTCGGAAGGGAAATAAATTCAGGAGAAAGGCAGATTTTGAGGGATGGGTCTCTGAGAGAGAAGATTTTGTGGATTTGCAGGGCGGGGTGTTCTGGGAAAGCGGCATTTGCCGGGAAGGGACATTCTGGAGGAGGGAGATTCAGGGAAAAGGGGGGGCGGTCTAAGTTGAGGGCTCTGAAGAGGGGCATTTGGGGGTGGCCTTCTGAGAGGATTATGGGAAACATTGTGGGAAGAGAGTGAAAGGAAAGAAATTTTGGTGAAAGGGAGATTCTAGGGGGAGGGGGCCCTGAGGGGGAAAGGATTCTGAAAGACGATCCCGAAGGAGGGGGATTCTAGGGAGGACAGGATTCTGGGACTCCTAAGTCTGAGAATCCAGCCAGATTCCTTGCAGTAGATTCCAGAGGGAAGATTCTGATGGCGGGGGATTCGGGGAGGAGGGAGTCCAGAAGGGAAGAAGATTACAGGTGGTGGGAGGGTGGGAACTGATTTACAGAAGGGGCGAAGGGAGATTATCAAAGAACCAGAAAGCAAAGGAGAGAGGCGGTAATCCCCGACTACAGAGGACGCGAAGCACATTCCCTCGGCATTCCCCTCCGTCCACACGCGACACTCCCAAGCCCCGCCTCTTTCACCCACAGAGCTCGTCCCTTCCGCCTCACAGGGCCTGCCCCCTCAGCTCCTAAGGGCCTTCCCGCCGCAGATTAGACGCCCGTCCCTTAGCCGCAACAGAAGCCGTAAAGCTCTCTCCCGTCGCGACACAGCGCTCCAGGCGCCTGCGCAGACCCTGAAAAGCGGCCAGGGTGGCCCCGAGCCTTCCTTTTCCGGTTGCGGCGCCGCGCGGTGAGGTTCTCTGGCCCACGTTCACAGTCATGCCGTCCAAGGGTCCGCTGCAGTCCGTGCAGGTCTTCGGACGCAAGGTGAGCCAGACGTCGGATGGGAAGGGGAGGGAAAGGAGAAGTCCGGGGTCTGGGAGAGGCCGGTGGGCAGGAAGCTAAGGGGGAACATGGGAGCTGGAGTCCAAGTTCACGCGGCCCCGCTTTCTCTTGGGTTCCACAGAAGACAGCTACAGCTGTGGCGCACTGCAAACGCGGCAATGGCCTCATCAAGGTGAACGGGCGGCCCCTGGAGATGATCGAGCCTCGTACGCTCCAATACAAGGTGCTGGGATCAGGCACGGGCGCTGAGTGGAGGGGGGGGGACTCTTGGAGACGAGATGTAGCTGTCGTAAACTGAAGGCTGGTATCAACAATGGGATGTTGAAGCTGTTTTGGGTGTAGAAAAGTGGGGTATTTGGCAATAGAGCTGGGCTTTGGTTCAGAAGTTGTAAAAGCTGAGATGGGGATGTTGAAGATTAAGGATTTGCCTTGAAAACTGGGATGTTTGGAAGATCACCGAACTGGGGTGGACCCAAAGGGTGGGGGGACATCGGCTTCTTAGTTTTATTTTCACAAGAATCAATATTTTGATTCTGATAAATCTCAAATGTCTAAAGCAGGGTTTAGACATCGTAAGTGCTCAGTAAGTATTAAAATAGCTTGAATTTCATTTATTTTTTTGAGATCGAGTCTCGCTCTGTCGCCCAGGCTGGAGTGCAATGGCGCGCTCTCGGCTCACTGCAACCTCCACCTCCCGGGTTCAAGCAATTTCTCCTGCCTCAACCTCCCGGCTAGCTGGGAGTACGGGTGCACACCACCATACCCGGCTAATTTTTGTGTTTTTAGCAGAGATGGGGTTGGCCAGGCTGGTCTAGAGCTCTTGGCCTCAGGTTGTTATCCACCCGCCTCAGCCTCCCAAAGTGCTGGGATTACAGGCGTGAGCCACTGCGCCCGGCCGAATTTGGGTTTGTTTAGATGCATGCTTGTGAAAGGGGTTCCTCTGCTACTTTTCCCTTCTCTGACTCTGTAGAGGGGCTTGCAGTGACAGCCTGATCACCATCCTCTAGGAGTACTTTGAGGCCAATGGTGGCAGAAGCCACAGAGGCAAGGGGAAGGCCAGTGAGATGGCTGAGCTGCGCAGCATGTAACTTACATTCATTCCTCCTGTTCCTGTAGCTGCTGGAGCCAGTTCTGCTGCTCGGCAAGGAGCGGTTTGCTGGTGTGGACATCCGGGTCCGTGTGAAGGGTGGTGGTCACGTGGCCCAGATTTATGGTGAGTCCTAGGAACTGGGCGCATGAGGGAGGTGGCTCTGGGAGGGAGGCCTTCACAGAGCTCCTGTCCCCTTTAACTTTGTGTCTTCCACACAGCTATCCGTCAGTCCATCTCCAAAGCCCTGGTGGCCTATTACCAGAAATGTGAGTGAGCATGGGTCCTTCCCATGAGGTGAGTGGGTATGTAGGGATCAAGTCAAGGACTCTGCTTATCTAAACCTTCATCCCTACTCTTCTCACTAGATGTGGATGAGGCTTCCAAGAAGGAGATCAAAGACATCCTCATCCAGTACGACCGGACCCTGCTGGTAGCTGATCCCCGGCGCTGTGAATCCAAAAAGTTCGGCGGCCCTGGTGCCCGTGCTCGCTACCAGAAATCCTACCGATAAGCCCATCCTGACGATCACAGTTCACCTGTATAATAAACAGTTTTTGAGTGATTTCACTGTTTCAAGAACTGTGTGTGACTTTACGTGTTCGTAGTGCATGTTTAACCAGACAGAATGCAGGAAACGCTCTAGACTTACTGCCAGTCTGGATTTTAACCCTACCCAGAAGTGGTCACACTGGGCTTGGTGTGGATGGGTGGAGGCAGAAGGTAGGGGGTCTCTGTACACCTCCAGTAGAGAGTCCAGTGTGCAGACACAGCTGAGGTGGCAGTGGTTTGGGGCCACTGGTGGTTATAGACCTTGGTGGATATATGGGTCATCCTTGTGGGTGTCAATTTTTTCAATCCGTTTACTGCGTCATAATGGCATATTGGGAAAGAACAGAGGAAATGTGTAAGATCAATCTTTATGATGAGACAGGGTCTTATTCTATAGTCCAGGCTGCAGTGCAGAGGTACAATCACTAATTGTGGCCTTGAATTCCTGGGCTCAAAGGATCCTCCTGCCTCAGCTGTGACTCCAGGTTTGGTTTTTGTTTTTTTGGAGACAGTCTTGCACTGTCGCCTGGGCTGGAGTGCAATGGTGTGATCTCTGCTCACTGCAACCTCCGCCTCCTGGGTTCAAATGATTCTCCTGCCTCAGTCTCCCAAGTAGCTGGGATTATAGGTGCCCGCCATCATGCCAGGCTAGTATTTTATTTTTAGTAGAGATGGGCTTTTGCCATGTTGGTCATGCTGGTCTTGAACTGACCTCAAGTGATCGCCTACCTGGGCCTCTGAAAGTGCTGGGATTACAGGTGTGAGCCACCGCGCCCGGCCACCTTTACTTTTCTTTTTGTAGAGACAGATCTTACTATGTTTCTCAGGCCTGGTGTCTTGAGCTCAGGCAATCCTTTTGCCTCAGCCTCCCAAAGAAGATCAGGGAGGCCTCAAAGCCCTCCCTTCCCTCATCAAAGTAGGTCCCCATTGTACTTAATGGCAACGGAATTTCTTCCCTATGGGGTCTAGGGACTTGGCCATCTGTTATGGCTGCTGTGTAATAAGACGCAACATAGAGAGTTCTCAGCTGCTACCATGAGGCCACTATACCAGGCTATAGGGATCATAGGACGTTTGTCACTGCAGAAAGTTCTGGGTAACAGCACCTATACATAGAGAACACACAGAAGTAAAAAGTGTTACTTGTAGACGAAGTAACCTTTAGATTTTCTCATTTTGTAGAAGAGGCAAGTACAACTGGAAGTTGCTTGCCCAAGAATACAGTAAAAAGTCAAAGTAGGGGCCGGGTGCGGTGGCTCACACCTATAATCCCAGCACTTTGGGAGGCCAAGGAGGGTGGATCATGAGGTCAAGAGATTGAGACCATCCTGGTCAACATAGTGAAACCCCATCTCTACTAAAAAATACAAAAATTTAGCTGGGCATGGTGGCATGCGCCTATAATCCCAGCTACTTGGGAGGCTGAATCAGGAGAATTGCTTGAACCCAGGAGGTGGAGGTTATGGTGAGCTGAGATCGCGCAATTGCACTCCAGCCTGGGTAACAAGAGCGAAACTCCATCTCAAAAAAAAAAAAAAAAAAAGTCAAAGTAGTTTTTTTTTTTTTTTTTTAAAGATGGGGTTTCACCATGATGGCCAGGCTGGTCTTGAACTCCTCACTTCAGCTGACCAACCCACCTCGGCCTCCCAAAGTGCTAGGATTACAGGCGTGAGCCACCACGCTGGGCCCCAAAGTAGTTTTTTTTTTTGTTTTTGAGACAGTCTCACTGTTGCCCAGGCTGGATGCAGTGGTTGCCATCTCGGCTCACTGCAACCTCGGCCTCCTGGGTTCAAGTCATTCTCCTGCCTCAGCCTCCTGAGTAGCTGGGCCTACAGGCAAGTCCCAGCACGCCCAGCCAGTTTTTGTTTTGTTTTTTGTTTTTTTTTTTTTGAGATAGTCCTGTTCTGTTGCCCAGGCTGGAGTGCAATGGCATGATCTCATCTCACTACAACCCCTGCCTCCCGGGTTCAAGTGATTCTTCTGCCTCAGCCTCCTGAGTAGCTGGGACTACAGGCAGGCATCACCACGGCCAGCTAATTTTTGTATTTTTGGTAGAGACAGGGTTTCTCCATATTGGCCAGGCTGGTCTTGAGAACTGACCTTGTGATCTGCCCGCCTCAGCCTCCCTGCTGAGATTACAGGCATGAGCCACCATGCCTGGCCTAATTTTTGTATTTATAGTAGAGATGGGTTTCACTATGTTGGCCAGGCTAGTCTCGAACTCCTAACCTCAAGTGATCCTCCCGCCTCAGCCTCCCAAAGTGCTGGGATTACAGGCATGAGGTACTGCGCCCGGCCATTTTTTTTTTTTTTTCTGAGACAGTCTCACTGTCATCCAGGCTGGAGTGTAGTGGCGCAATCTTGGCTCACTGCAACATCTGCCTCCCGGGTTCAAGCAATTCTGCCTCAGCCTCCTGAGTACCAGGACTACAGGCACATGCCAGCACTCCTGACTAATTTTTGTATTTTTAGTAGGGACATGGGTTTCACCATGTTGGCCAGGCTGGTCTCGAACTCCTGACCTCAAGTGATCCTCCTGCCTTGACCTCTCAAAGTGCTGGGATTATAGATGTGAGCCACCATGCCCAACCGAGAGCCCATGTTCTTGACTACCAATTTAGGTTGTCACAAATCTGCTCAAGAGGCCCCTGTGGCTCCTCAATATGAGGAGCTAAGGAGTCAGGGTGGCCACTTGTGGAAAAAGCACAGTAGGCTATGGGACTCAAGCAGTGCCTGACAGCCTGGAGGAGTCAGGTGGGCTCCTTGGGGAAGAGGATATGGGGACCAGGGTCTGCTGGCCGGTAGGAAGAGTAGCCAGGGAGGCCATGTCTGTAGTGAGTTTTCGGGTGCCTATTGCCTCAACTTGCTCATTTGCTTCCCCTGAACACCTGTGCTGGGCCATGTGCTCATCTTGGGGCCCTGGGTGACCACAGCCCTCTTCCCCCTCCCAAGGAGTCACAGACGAGGCAAGGGTTGCTGCCTACGCTGGAGGAGGAGTCGGGCTTCCAAGCACAGTGCATCCTCAGTGTCTTGTATAGGTGCTTGGAAACGGACTTAAACAAAACAAGCAGATCCTGGAATAACAGTCCTTAACATTGTTTAAAAATTGGTTTCCTTATGCATCCTTTCCCTTAAGGTCACGGTTTCCAAGAACCTATTGATGACGTTAAGTGAGGACTTGTTGAGTGGCTAATGACTCATAGGAAGCTAGTGAACTTAATTGGGGAATGCAGTGATCTCTACTTCCTAGTTCCTAGTTCTCTGCAGCCAATAGGGAAGTCCTGCTCTTAAATGCTGAGGGTGGGGCCTGTCCTGGTGGCTCAGGCCTGTAATCCCAGCACTTTGGGAGGCCGAGGCAGGTGGATTACCTGAGTTTAGGAGTTCGAGACCAGCCTGACCAATATGGTGAAACCCCATTTCTACTAAAAATACAAAAATTAGCCGAGTGTGGTGGTGTGTGCCTATAGTGCCAGCTACTCAGGAGGCTGAGACAGTAGAATTGCTCAAACCCCAGAGGCAGAGGTTTCACTGAGCTGAGATCACACCACTGCACTCCAGCCTGGGTGACAGAGCAAGACTCCTCAAAAAAAAAGGAGTGGGGATCACTGAGCATCTAGTAGGTGGTTATTGGGGGTATCCACATCCCTGTGAAGTTGGTGACACAGGATGGGAAAGCTACCCTAGTGGCAAAATAATCTGCAGCTCGCCAAGTTTTGCATTGCAGCCAGAGTTAACTCGGGTTAACTGGGTTTAACTGGCATTAACCTAAATGTTCCGGAGAGGGCAGCGGGCACCGCCCTTATCCTTTCGGAGCCCGATTTAGCTGCAGCTCTGAAGAGGACTGGGCTCCGAACCAAGGTAGGCCAGCAGGAAAGGTATTCCTGAGGGGGCGACAGAGCTGGGGCCGCAAAGCAGTAGTAGGAGTTGGGTGGGAGGGAGGAATGGAATTCACAGACACCAGGAGGAGGGGCGGAGGCAGGCCTGGAGCCCATGGTTTTCTCAGGGGGTCCAGAGACCCCCTTATTGAGGCTCCTGGCTCTTTCCCAGAGGCACAGCTGGGACACATTTGGACTGCAAAGGGGGCTCACCTCTTCTTCCCAGCTCCAAGCCTTGGAGTAGACAGGCCCCTTCTCCCTCCCTGCCTCCTCGAATACCGGGAATTCCGACGCCGCTGGGAGCCCGGGCCAGGCTGAGAACTTTCCTTCAGCCGGGAATGTGCAGCTGGGGCGGAGGAGGGGAGCGCCGGCTGCGGTCCTGACCTTGGGGAGGCTGAGGAGTTCACCTCCGCCACCACGGGGCCCCCAGGACGCAGCCCCGGCCCTGGCGGACAGTAGCCAGTCAATAAACAGTAAGTGAGCAGAGGCCAGCAGCTAGCGTTTATTGAGCCAGGCCCTGTGCTGGCGACTGTACTCAGCTAATTATCAGAATCCCTGGGGCGTGCACAGCACCAGGCCACAAGCCTCATGTGGGCAAGGCAGTGTTCTCTGTTGTATCCCCACTGGCAAGAACAGCACCTGGCACAGGACACGTACTTTTATTTATGTATTTTTTTTTTATTTTTATAAGATGGAGTTTTGCTCATCTCCCAGGCTGGAATGCAGTGGGGTGATCTCCACTCACTGCAACCTCCACCTTCCAGGTTCAAGTGCTTCTCCTGCCTCAGCCTCCCGAGTAGCTGGGATTACAGGCGCCCGCCACCATGCCCGGCTTATATTTTGTATTTTTAGTAGAGATGGGTTTTCACCATGTTGGCCAGGCTGGTCTCAAATTCCTTACCTCAAGCGATCCACCTGCCTTGGCGTCCCAAAGTGTTGGGATTACAGGCGTGAGCCACTGCGCCTGACCAGGACAGGCAAATTTAATAGTAGACTTGAGCCAGGCTGTGTGGATCTGAGTCTCAGTGCTGTACCTTTCCAGCTGTGTGACTAGGCAAATCCCTTGGCCTCTCTGTTCCCTCACCTTTAGACTGAGGATTAAAAAACATGTTCGGCTGGGCACAGTGGCTCAGGTCTATAATCCCAGCACTTTGGGAGGCCGAGGTGGGTGGATCACCTGAGGTCAGGAGTTCAAGACCAGCCTGGCCAACATGGCTAACATGGTGAAATCTTGTCTCTACTAAAAATACAAAAATTAGCTAGGCGTGAGGGTGGGTACCTGTAAGGAAGCTGAGCAGGAGAATCGCTTGAACCTGGGAGGCGGAGGTTGCAGTGAGCCAAGATCACACCATTGCACGCCAGCCTGGGCAACAAGAGCTAAACTTTGTATAAAAAAAAAAAAAAAAAAAAAACAGATTCCCAGCCAGGAATGATGACTCACACCTGTAATCCCAGCACTTTGGGAGGCCAAGGTGGCCAGATCACTTGAGGTCAGGAGTCTGAGACTAGCCTGACCCACATGGCAAAACCCCATCTTTACTAAAATTACAAAAATTAGCTGGGCATGGTGGTGCACACCTGTAATCCCAGCTATCTCTGGAGGCTGAGGCATGAGAATTGCTTGAACCCAGGAGGTGGAGGTTACAATGAGCCAAGATCACGCCACTGCACTCAGCCTGGGTGAAAGAGTGAAACTGTCGCCAGGCGTAGTGTCGTGTGCCTGTATTCCCAGCCACTTGGGAGGCTGAGGTGGGAGGATCTCTTGAGCCCAGGAGTTCAGGGCTGTAGTGTGCTATGCCGACCAGGTGTCCGCACTAAGTTCAGCATCACTATGGTGACCTCCCGGGAGCAGGGGACCACCAGGTTGCCCCAGGAGGAGTGAACTGGCCCAGGTCAGAAGCAGAGCAGGTCAAAACTCCTGTGCTGATCAGTAGTGGGATTGCGCCTGTGAATAACCACGGCACTGCAGCCTGGGCAACATAGGGAGACCCTGTCTCTTAAAAAAAAAGAGTGAAATTCTGCCTCAAAAAAAAAAAAAAAATCAGATTCTCAGGCTCCTCCTGCCCTGGGGGTCTGGATTCAATAGGTTGGGACTAGATCCTGGGGGATCTGTGATTTTGAATGATGCTGCTTAGCAAGTCAAGGTTTCAAACATATCTGGAAAGTGGGAGGATATGCTCCCTAAATCTTTTCAATGATCCCAGAAGGCAGGTACTGTTGCCTTCATTTCGTAAATGAGAAAACTGCCTCAGAGGGAGGGCGCACACCCAATAAGTAAAGATGGGACTTGAATTCATAGACAGGACACCAGGGTGCTTCAGAGAATCCCATGGGAGTTTAAATAATGTGCTAAAGCACAAGAGGTGGGTGGGTGTGGTGGCTCACGCCTGTAATCCCAGCACTTTGGGAGGCTAAGGCAGGTGGATCACGAGGTCAGGAGTTCGAGACCAGCCTGGCCAACATGGTGAAACCCCATCTCTACAAAAAGTACAAAAATTAGCTGGGCATGTTGGCGGGTGCCTGTAATCCCAGTTACTCGCGGGGCTGAGACAGGAGAATCACTTGAACCCTGAACCCAGGAGGTGCAAGTTTTGGTGAGCCGAGATCGCGCGGCTGCACGCCAGCCTGGGCGACAGTGAGACTGTTTCCAAAAAAAAGAAAGAAGTACAAGAGGTTAAGTATTTGATATTTGATGAAAGCAGCTAATATCATCACCAAAGAAACTGCTTAAATTGTGTCACTCACTGGGCATACCACTGCTGGAACAAGGGGCAGACAGAATGTCACATAAAAGCCTTTTGTCTCCATGACCTGAATTATTTTGGTGGGGGAGGGAGCATGTGGATGAATTGTAGAGGCTGCAAACTTTGGGGAGGAGTGAAGGGATCTGATGTATGTGAGTGGGCACAAGAATTGGGATATTCATGAGGAATTGGTGGGGAGGGTGCCAAGGGAAACCAGACATGTGGGACAGACTTATCCCAGAGCCCCAAAATTCATCTCCCCTGTCAGGATGGAATTGTCGCTTAAGTATCATGATACCAAGTCCCAGAAGAATCCACTGAGGGAGGGATGGGTTCGTTGATAGACTGAGAGATGGCTGGTATGTATGGATGACAAAATGAGTGGACGAATGGGCAAAGATGGAAATATGGAGGGAGAGATGGACGGATTAATGGAGAGTGCTGGACGGAGAAGATGGGGAAGTGGGATGATGGATAAATGGATGGAGGGATGGAATGCCAGATGGAGGAAGGATGATAAAGGGATGGATGGGTGAATAGGGCAGACAGTTGGATAAGCAAGGCTGACAGGTGAGATGATGGATTGGAAAATGGGTAGATGGAGAGGAAGGCTAGATAAATAGCTGGATGCATAGGTGGAAAGATGGCTGGATGGACAGGTGGGGAGATGGCAGGGTGGGTGAGATGAATGGATGATGGTGGGATACATGAACTGCATAAATTGCCAAAGGAATGGGTTTCTAGGGGTCTACTTGGAGCAAAGCTTCTTAACGTGGCTTTCCTGGATGGGCATCAAGTAGTTTATACACTCACTGAAATCACACACCAAATTATGTTGGGACCATTTTCCAATAATTCTCAAAGGAGTCTGAGATTCCCCAAGTGTTCAGAACCACCGATTTGTTCTGTGTCAGACCTTCCCATTCATTGTCGTCATCCCCCACCACTTCCAGAACGGGAAAATACACATCATCGCATGAAATAATCAGTATTAATTAACAAAACATTAATGACATCCCCTTCCCATCCCTGTGGATCAAGGCAACAAGGGCCATTCTCTGACGCAGATACCAGGAGCCGGAAAGCTGCAGCAGTTTTGAGGCCTGCGTTCAGCGTCTGGACTTCTAGGTCAAGTTCTGAGGGTCTGTGGCATCTGGCTGAAGTCCTTGCTTTTTTGGAAGCCTCATATCCTGGCTCACAGGTGGAAGGGGGCATCGGGAGCCCCCTGGGCCCTATGAAGGCCCATAGATTCCTGTGTGGAGGTCAAGAGAGCAGGGTGGTTCAAACGGACCTGCGCCTTGGCTGGCCGCAGCCGCCCACCCCCGCCCACGTGGATGCTGACCGTCGTGGCATAGCTGAGCCGCCTGGCTGGGGGAGGTGGTGGCTGGGGCTGGGGGGGCGGTGAAGATGCCCGTGACGTGGGGGCAGAGGAGGACCAGGAGCCCCGGGAGGCTGTGGGGGCCTCTCCCCCAGGTCCCTGCCGCCGAGCCAGGCTCTGGCTGATATATGAGGCTGCCAGGTATCTGGAGAGGGCAGCTGCGCTGGGGCCCAGGAGCCGACGGCTGGACGGTGGGGGACTATGAGGTGGGGTCAAGTCTGAAGACTCCAACCTGGCAACATGAGAGGCTGAGGGGCCTCCTGGTTTGGACAAAACCATGGTGGTCTGAACTGGGGTGGGTAATAGCCCCTGAATGTCTTGAGAGCCTCCTCTCTCAGGTATATGGGTGGCAGCTGGAACGTGGGCATCTGTGAGGCTCTTCTGCTCCAACAAAGGTGTGAGTTTTTGACCCTGTGTGTCTGTAAGGCTGGGCTCCTTAGGTGGAGGTACAGCCGCTGGAGCCTGGCTGTCTGGGAGGCCTCCCTGCTTGGGCGAAGTCGGGACGCCTGGAACCCAGATGTCTGTGAGGCCTTGTGGCAGGGGCAAAGGTGGGGGAGTAGGAAGCCGCGTGTCTGGGAGGTCCTGGGACAAAGACGAAGGGGCATTGGCTGGGATCCGATGGTCCAGGTGGCTTCCACGTGCAGGCCAAGGTGAGGTACCTGGAGTCTGAATGTCTGGGGGGTCACACGGCAAGGGTGGCGGGGTGTTCCCTGGGCCCCGGTGGTCCAGCCTGCTTACAAACAAAGGCAAAGTCTGGATGTCTTGACTGCAGACAGGGTCTGGGCCCTGAACTTCCCTAGAGCCTCCTTGCGTCGTTAGTGGGATATTGGCTGGGTTCCCGCTGTCTAGGTGGCCTTCCTGCTCAGGCAAAGGCGTGGTGGCTGGAACTTGGATTTCTGGGTGGCCTTGATCAGGGAAAGCTGTAAGAGCCGGCACCTGGAGGTGTGGAGGGACTTCTTGCTTGGGCAAAGCTGTGGCAGCTGGAGCCTGGACGCGCCGGGAATCTCCTTGTTCAGGCAAAAGGGTAGCAGCTGAAACGCGGATGCCTGGATGGTCTTGCTTAGGTGAATTGGAAACCTGTAGAACCTGGCCATGCAGGCTGCCTCCCTGCTTCGACAAAGGTGTGGCAGCTTGAACCCAGGCAGCAGGGCCCAGGGGAACAGGCTCCTGGGCACATGTCAGCGGGAAGGCCAGCTCACACACCAGCACGTGTCCAAAGGCAGGCAGAGGCCCTGAATGCAAAAAGAGGATCGAGTCAGGACCACTACCCCAGCTGGGACCACCTCTGCCAACCACGTACCCGAGCCTCACCTGGCTCCACCTGCTCCTGGGGCAGGCAGGGGGATGGCTGGGGTTGGGCCAGAACCCGAGGCCGGCGGCGGGGGGCGTTGGCTGATGCCCGAGTCTCCGCCCGCTGCATCTGCTGGATCCGTTCGCTGTAAAGCCGGGCCAGCTCTCGCACTCGCGACGCTGTCCTTTCCGAACTCCGGGCTCCTGCCTTCCCGTTGTCTCCACCCAGATCTGAATCTTCCAGGATCAGCAGTGGCTCTGGGAAGCCTGGCCGGGCCAGCTGCCCCTGCTCCAATGCCTGCCAGGCACTCCGGATTTCTGAGCAAGAGCGGAATGCCAGCTCATCTGGGAATCCCTGATGTTGGGTGACATCCTGGGGCTGGAAGTCTGGGAATGATACCCCTTCTTCATCCTCCCCCAGCCCTGCCTTGCCTCCTGAGGGGAGCTCTCCCCGTTTCCCAGGATTGCTTCCAGGGAACAGTCCTCTCCTGGTGGCTAGGGCCTCAGCTGGTTCCTGCAGAGGCCCCTGGAGCCAGGAGTCACGGGGAAGGGCGGGAGTGCTGGAGAGACTGGGGCCGTCGGGGACACTAGCTATGGCTGGAAGGCAGGGCATCTCAAAAACACCGGGAACATCAGACAGACTAGGAAGGCAGGGACCTTCGGGAATTTCACAGCCGCTGGGAATTTCAGGGAGGTTGGGCATGTCAGGAATTTTGGTAAGGCCGGGAATGTTGGGCATTTCAGCTGCACTGGAACTTTCGAGCCCCTCCAGGACGTGGAGTGGGGAGGTTCCCCGTTCATCCATCTCCAGCCCTTCCTCCTCCTCCTCTTCTGAAGAGTCCCGGCTGGGCAGGGCTTGGAATGTGAGGCTTTCGCTGTCACCAGGCACCTGGGAGTCTCCAGGGAACTTGGGAATATCATGGGCTGATGGCTATAGTGGGCACAGAAGAGGCCAAATATATCAGCATGGTGGCCGGGCGCAGTGGCTCATGCCTATAATCTCAGCGCTTTGGGAGGCCGAGGCGGGCAGACCACCTGAGGTCAGGAGTTCGAGACCAGTCTGACCAACATGCAGAAACCCGGTCTCCACTAAAAATACAAAAATTAGCTGGGTGTGGTGGCGGGCACCTGTAGTCAGCTACTCTGGAGGCTGAGGCAAGAGAATTGCTTGAACCTGGGAGACAGAGGTTGCAGTGAGCCGAGATTATGCCACTGCACTCCAGCCTGGGCAACAGAGCAAGACTCCAGCTCAAACAAAATTGAAAAAAAATGGTATCAGCATGGGCTGGCCTACCCGGTCCCTGGTAGGCAAAGGTGGTGCCCAGAGGCCCAAGGGCACCACGTTGGAACAGCCAGCTCACCCCTGGATCTCGAAGGCCTCTCTGATTCAGCAGGTCCAGGACTTCTTCAGTGATTGAGGTCCCACAGGGGTCCAGTGTTGGGGGCCCAGCTTCCTCCAGGTCCTCAGGGGGTCCAGAGCCTGAAACTGGTGGCTGAGATTCTGGGGGGTAGAGCTCCCCTTCGCTGCCAGCGTGCTGGGAGGAGGGAAAGCAATGGAAGGTAAGGGCTGAGACTCCTCCCACACATGGAGGAACCCAAGCCCCAATCCCCTTCTTTTTTTTTTTATTTTGAGAGGGAGTCTCGCTCTGTTGCCCAGGCTGGAGTGCAGCGGCCCAATCTCGGCTCACTGCAGCTTCCGCCTCCTGGGTTCAAGCAATTCTCTGCCTCAGCCTCCAGAGTAGCTGGCATTACAGGTGCCCACTACCACGCCTGGCTAGTTTTTAGTAGAGATGGGGTTTCACCATCCTGGGCAGGCTGGTCTTCAACTCCTGACCTCGCGATCTACCCACCTCGGACCCCCACACTGCTGTGATTACAGGGGTGACGCACCACACCCCTGGTCCCAATCCCCTTCTTTTGTGTGTATGTGATTTTTTTTTTTTTCTGAGACTAAGTCTCTCTCTGTCACCCAGCCTGGAGTGCAGTGGCGCCATCTCTGCTCACTGCAACTTCTGCGTCCCGGGTTCAAGCGATTCTCCTGCCTCAGCCTGTCGAGTAGCTGGGATTACAGGCGCCTGCTACAATGTGCAGCTAGTTTTTGTATTTTTAGTAGAGGTGGGGTTTCTCCATGTTGGCCAGGCTGGTCTCCAACTCCTGACCTCAGGTGATTCCCCCACCTTGCCCTCCCAAAGTGCTGGGATTACAGGTGTGAGCCACTGCGCCTGATTTTTTTTTTTTTTTTTTTTTTTTTGAGATGGAGTTTTGCTCTTGTTGCCCAGGCTGGAGTGCAATGGCTCCATCTTGGCTCTCTGCAACCTCCGCCTCCTCGGTTCTAGCAAGTCTCCTGCCTCAGCCTCCTGAGTAGCTGGGATTACAGGCATGTGCCACCACCCCCGGCTAACTTTGTATTTTTAGTAGAGATGGGGTTTCTCCATGTTGGTGAGGCTAGTCTCAAACTCCCGACCTCAGATGATCCACCCACCTTGGCCTCCCAAAGCGCTGGGATTACAGGTGTGAGCCACTGTGCCTGGCCATTTTTTTGTACTTTTTATAGAGATAAGGTTTTGTCATGTTGCCCAGGCTGGTCTCAAACTCCTGGGCTCAAGCAATCCTCCTGCCTTGACCTCCCAAAGTAATGAGATTACAGTCATCAGCTACTCTCTCTGGCCCCAATCCCCTTCTCATTCAGACCCAGGATTTTGGAACTCAAGCTCCTTTCTCTATCAGACCCTGAAGTCAAGGTGCCCAGACCCTATTTCAAGATATCTCTTACCTTGAATCCAGGCTTAGCTGAGGATGGAGAGATGACAGAGAGAAAAGCATTAGTGAGATGGTAAGGGAAAAAGAGTGATCCCCCATAACTGATGAGGTGAAGCGACCACCCTTCCCCCACCCACCCCAGGCATCCCGCCAGGAGACAGACAGGGATGGAGCAGGCTGAGCCGGGGCAGTCACTGACCGTTCTGTGGGAACATGACATAAGGGTCCTTCACCGGCTCTGTGGGGAGGACACAGTGATGTCAGGAGTCCAGCTCCCACCCTGATGCCTGGATCACCTTTAGGGGCGAGTGCTCACCAGACTGCCTGCGGCCTCGGCGAATCACAGAGGGCCCAGGAGACGAAGCTGTGGGAGGGAGGGCCAGAGCCCTGTGTGAGCCCAGCTCTCAGGTACTAGGGAAGTGGGGGCTAAGGGCCGGGATTCGGGAATCCACCTCTTTTACCTGTATTCCTTCGTCCAGGGGTGAAACTTCTAGCACCTCGAGGTCGAGGAGACCCAAGTGGGGGTGTCAGGGGCTCTGGGGCAAGCTTACTTTTGGGGGCACCTGTGGGGAGAGTTTTGGGGCTAACAGCCAACTTTTTCTTGAAAGTAATTCCTCTACTTCCACATCCTCCCAACCCAAGGCCCCAACTCACAGTGCAAGCTGTTTTCAAGGAGAACTTGCTTTGCCTGGAAGACAGGAGGATGAGGGCTGAGGTGGGTTGGTCTTGGAGCACCACAGAGAAGATGCTTTAAGCACCGTATCATGTCCATTAATGGGTGCTTTTTTTTTTTTTGGAGATCTCACTCTATCAGCCAGGTTGGAGTGCAGTGGTGCAATCAGCTCATGCAGCCTCCACTTCCCGGGTTCAAGTGATCCTCCTACCTCACCCTCCTGAGTAGCTGGGATTTCAGATGTGTAACACCACATCCAACTAATTTTTTTTTTTAAGAGATGGGGTTTCGCTATATTGCCCAGGCTGGAGTGCAGTAGCTATTCACAGGTGCAATCCCACTACTGATCAGCACGGGAGTTTTGACCTGCTCCGTTTCCGACCTGGGCCGGTTCACCCCTCCTTAGGCAACCTGGTGGTCCCCCGCTCCGGGAGGTCACCATATTGATGCAGAACTTAATGCGGACACCTGATCGGCATAGCGCACTACAGCCCAGAACTCCTGGACTCAAGCGATCCTCCCACCTCAGCCTCCTTAGTAGCTAGGACTACAGGCACGCGCCACCATGCCCGGCTAATTTTTTTTTTTGAGACGGAGTTATTGCTCTTGTTGCCGAGGCTAGAGTGCAAAGGCAGCAAAGGCGCGACTCGGCTCACTGCAACCTCTGCCTCCTGGGTTCAAGCGATTCTCCTGCCTCAGCCTCCTGAATAGCTGGCATTACAGGTGCTGGCTATCATCCCCAGCTAATTTTTTGTGTTTTTAGTAGAGATGGGAGTTTCACCATGTTGGCCAGGCTGGTCTCAAACTGCTGACCCCAGCTGATCCACCCGCCTCAGCCTCCCGAAGTGCTGAGATTATAGGTGTGAGCCACCATGTCCCGCCCCAGCTAATTTAAAAATGTTTTTTAGAGACAGGGTCTCACTATGTTGCCCAAGCTGGTTTTGAACTCCTAGGCTCAAGTGATCCTCCCACATCACCCCCTCGAAGCGCTGGGATTATAGGCATGAGCCACCACAGCCAAACTGATGGGTGTTCCTCCTGGTCAGGCCCATGATGTGGCTGGGGACCGTGAATCATCACCACAACCCTAGGATGAAGGTGCTATCATTCCTCTAGCTGAGAAGTTAAGGCTCAGAGAGGTTAAGTCACTTGTCCATGGTCAGAAAGCAGGGACGTGGTAGAGCTTAGATTCAAACCCAAGTAGCAGGAATTCTGCACTTTTTTTTTTTTTTTTGAGACGGAGTTTCACTCTTGCTGCCCAGGCTGGAGTGCAGCAGCGTCATCTCGGCTCACCACAACCTCTGCCTCCCAGGTCCAAGCGATTGTTCTGCCTCAGCCTCCCGAGTAGCTAAGACTACAGGCATGCGCCACCACACCTAGCTAATTTTGCATTTTTAGTAGAGATGGTGTTTCTCCATGTTGGTCAGGCTGGTCTAGAACTGCTGACCTCAGGTGATCCAGCTGGCTCGGCCTCCCAAAGTGCAAGATTACAGGCATGAGCCACCGTGCCTGGCTGGAATTCTGCACTTTTAGTGATCACATTATAAGAGACTGCTCTGGCATTGGTGGGGTGGGGGGGGGGTCTCCTAGCACTATTGGGGGAGGGTATCTCCAGCAACTCGGAGGGCCCCCAGCTGTGGCAGGAGCTGTACCTTGGCAGGGATGGAGGCAGGGTGGTTCTCAAAGAAGAGGCGCTGAAGACAGTGAATCCACAACCTCTTTTCTTCTTGGTTCTTGGCCTGGTGGCGGGTTGGAGTAGAGTCAGGGGGCCAGGTGTGAGGTCTTAAGGCTAGGGGTATCCCTACCAGCCCAGCCTCACTACGTGCTCACCTGGAGCAGGTGTCTGTGCTTAGGAATGGTCAGATCAGACACCTTGAACCCCAGAGGGTCTCGGGGACTCTCGCTCACGCTCAGATTGCAGCACTGGAAGGAAAGAGAGGGGCAGCAAGCTCAGAGACCTTGGGCTCAGCGATTCCCCTTGTACAGAGATAGCCTTGGATGCGTATCCGGATCCTACTCCCTGGGAAGATGTGCCCCATAAGGCTGTGTGGTGGGTTTCCTCTCCCTTTTGTTTGTGTTTTTTTTTTTTCTTGAGACGTAGTCACGCTCTGTTGCCCAGGCTGGAGTGCAGTGGCATGATTTCAGCTCAATGCAACCTCCGCCTCCCAGGTTCAAGCGATTCTTCTGCCTCAGCCTCCCCAGTAGCTGGGATTACAGGCACTGGCCACCATACTTGGCTAATTTTTGTATTTTTAGTAGAGATGGGGTTTCACCATGTTGGTTATGTCGTTGGTCTCGAACTCCTGACCTCAAGTGATCCACCCACCTTGGCCTCCCAAAGTGCTGCGATTACAGGTGTGAGCTACCACGCCCAGCTAACTTTTTTTTTTAAATAGGGCAGCTTTCATCGTATACACTAGAAAGCAAGCCTCCTTTGGATTCCATTCTTGAACACAAGAAAATGTGGCAGGGTCCCCTGGCCCACCCTGTTGGGCACACGGGTACAAGTATGTGGGATATACTTTGTAAGTAGTGTTCTAGCCCCCACCCTATCCCCAAACTCACAAAGATGTGGCCTTTGTAGGTGTACTCCAGCCCCCTGCGCTTGGCCACCAACAGCATCCGAGAGAACAGGAAGAGTAGCCGCTCACCCCCTCGTAGCCGGGGGCCGCCCCCTCCACCTCCTCGGAATGAGCCCTCCAGCACCAGCTCCCCAAAAGCACTGAGCTCTGGGCCAGTCCAGCCACCCAGTCGCCGCTGCACTTCCTGCCAGGACCCCGACAGGTGTGCCGGGCACAGAGACGAGCATAGGTAGGTGCCACACACACACCAAAACAGAGGGGTTAGCAACAGGGCCATGCTGTATCCCAGCCAACCCTCCAAGGCTACCTTTGAGGCACTCATCCCCCCCACCCACCCCCAAAACCCCCTTGCTCACTCCCTCATCCAGCCAGCCCAGCCCACCCTGGGGCCACCTGGAGGCGCGCCGCGTGCTCCTGTTTGCGCTTCATGTCGTTGATATACCAGGCAACCGCTGTCATGGACACAATAGCTTCCTCCACCATCTCTCGGCCCCCAGCACCTGGGCCCTCTGCCCAGTGCTTCCCTAGTTCCTGCCAGGCAGCCACCAGGTACGCAGGGATGAGAAAAACAGAGAAGCAGAAAGAGAATGAGAGTAACGGGAGATGAAACACTATGAAGGTGGGGCAAAGGCCTGGCACGGCAGCTCACGCCTGTAATCCTAGCACTTTGGGAGGCTGAGGCAGGCGGATCACGTGAGGCCAGGAGTTTGAGACCAGCCTGGCCAACATGGTGAAACCCTGTCTCTACTAAAAATACAAAAAAAAAAAAAAAAAAAAAAAATGGCTGGGCATGGTGGTGGGAGCCTGTAATCCCAGCTACTCGGGAGGCTGAGGCTGGAGAATCACTTGAGCCCGGGAGGTGGAGGTTGCAGTGAGCTGAGATCGTGCCATTGCACTCCAGCCTGGGCAAAAAGAGCGAAACTCTCTCTCAAAAAAAAAAAAAAAAAATAGTAGGTAGGAGCAGAGATGGAGAAAGACAAACAGGCAGAGATAGGAAGCAGAGTAACCTGGTGCCAGGCACCACTGCCAGCAAGACCCTACACCAAACACTGGCCCACTTTCTTTCCTTTTTTTTTTTTGAGACAGGGCCTTGCTCCATCACCCAGGCTGGAGTGGCACAATCACATCTCACCACAGCCTCTAATTCCTGGGCTCAAACAATCCTCCCACCTCAGCCTCTGAGTAGCTGGGACTGCAGTTGTAAGCCACTGTGCCCAGCTAATTTTGACATTTTTTTATAGAGGTGGGGTTTTGCTATGTTGCCCAGCCTGGTCTTGAAATCCTGGGCTCAAGTGATATTCCCACCTCGGCCTCTCAAAATGCTGGGATTACAGATGTGAGCCACTCCACCTGGCCCACTGGCGCAGTTTCTAGGGACTGGATCCCTGCCCAGGTGCACAGCTTGGTACAAAGTCAAAGGATGCCTCCTCAGATCTTGCCCAACTCATGGGGGGGGTCCACCCTCCAGATGCACCAACAGGTGGTCAAGGGACGGGACCTCGCCCTCCCTGGCTTGCCTCTGGGGTCCCCAGCTGACCTGCAGCAGCAGATGGTACTTGAGGATGCGCTGGACGGGTTTCAGCAGGAAGCTCTGCAGGGGCAGCGAGTGGCGAAGCTGGGCCTGGCGCTCCTGCAGCCAAAGGGCTGCTGGCGGCGACAAGGACAGCTCCCGGAGTAGGGCCAGGGAGCTGGGGACACAGCACAGGTCAGTGGGGGTTGTCAGTTCCAGTAGGCGGGGCCAAGAGGGGTTGGGGAGGGGCCAGGGTTGGGAAGGGTCGAGGTCTGACAGGGGGTGGGGCAGTGAGGGAGAGGTCAGTTACTGTGACAGCTTGGCAGGGTTCAGTGCTGGATGGGTCGGGAGGGTAGAGGGAGGGTGACTGGTACATCAGCTTGTGGGCATGGCCTGAGGCCTGGCAGGGGCGCCTGCCCCTCACCTTGGGTAGTTCATGCAGTACAATGTGTAGATGTCAAAATCCTCGCTCTGCGGGTGACATGGGAGTCAGGGAGACCCCAGGTCCCAGCTTCCCACCACCCCCCTTCCAGCCTAGCCCAAGCCTGCTCTCCCCTCTCTACCAAGTCCCCCCACCCCTCCACTCACCCGCTGCACGAAGCACTCGGCAATGCCCCCGGCGCTGCTGGTGTTCTCCAAGTCCTCCAGGAGCTCGCTACGGAGGAAAGGGGAGGGTGAAGAACCGCCTGTCTCCACGAACCCCTCCATGGGAGGCCTCCAGGAGGCCGACGCCCCAACAGTCTGCTGAGGCTGGGGGCTTGCTGACTGCCAGCATCTCCTAAGGGGATGTCACATCTGGAGGAAGGGTCCTCTGAGGGCTACACGGGACATGGTAACCTGCTTAGACTTTGTCCCTGGATAGCTTCTCATTCTTCAGCTTGAACTGGTGTCACCGCTGGCATGAGCCTAGGGGTGTCACGTCGTGACTCAAAGAGCTTAGGATGATCTTAAGATCCTGCTGTAATCCTGAGACCTTGTCAAGGCACTTGAAAGTGTCATGATCCCCGGACCCCAGCGTCCTCCTTACCACAGTGACCATCCTGGTTTGTCCGGGATCAAGCAGTTTCCTAAGATGAAGGCTTTCAGTGCTAAAGCTGGAAAAGTCCCAGGCAAATCGGGCTTAGGGGGTCACACGCATGCTCATGCTGTCCCGGCCTTCAGGCCCCACGTGATTCTTGGATTCATCGTGAGCTCAGACCTGACACAGCCTCAAGACCTCGTCCTGATGCTGGAACCCTGTCCCAGTGTTTGGGCTTCATCCGGGTCCTCTGACTCCCATCTCCCATGGCCCTCCCTCACTCTGGGTCCTCACTCCCAGTCATGATCCCTGATCCCTGCCCAATGTCACAACCCCACATACCAGCCTGTACAGAACACTATAAAGCTCCAAGATTTGGGTTAGGAAATAATAGACCTTCCAACCAGTCAATGCCCTCCCCCCACCTGTCCCACCTGCCCCTGACCTGCTGAATTCATAGATGTCCTCTATGTTGGCAAACAGCGTGCCCACCTGCTCCACGCTCAGCCCCAGGACCCCGCCGTCCAGCAGAGGGCCCAGGTAGTCCTGCAGGGATGACTGGGGTTACCAGGGCCAAGGGGCTGGGCTGGGTACCCACTGCCCTCTGGTGTCTGCCCGCCTTACCTCCACGATGCTGCGGAGGTCCCTGACGTAGGCCCGCTCTGTCTCCACGATCTCTCGGGCCACACGCTCCAGCCTTGAGGGTTTGGCTGAACCTGGGATCCCCACCGGAGAGAGATGTAGGCGGATGGGGGGCCCTGGAAGGGGCTCTGGCCTGGAGGCTGAGCAGGCTGGGGTGGGCCCCGGGGCTGGGTCTCCCTCAGAGCCCACTGTGCTCAGGGATGTAGAGCTCCCAGAACCTCGGGGGGAGGCCATGGCGGGGGCTGCAGGAGCTGCTGGGGTGTGGAACAGGACGTCAGAGGAATTTCCCCTCACACCAACGCCCACAGCCTTTCATGCATTCAGCCCCCACCCTGACCCGCACCTGGCCAGCAGCGCGCCCACAGGCTCCTTCCTCCCTCCCACCGCCCTGCCTCGGTGGTCTAGTCCCATCCTCTCCTATCAGGGTCATCTCTGGACTTCTGGCCTCCATTCCTCTAACCCACCTCCATGAATCAGCCAGGTAGAGCTTTATTAATTTGCCCATCTGACCATGTCACTCTCGTGAGTATAACCCCTTCATGCCCCTCGAAATAAAATTCAAACTCCTTAGATCCCCAGGGCGCTGGGCAATGTGGCCGACACAAATTCCTCCAGCCAGGTCTCCCCCGACAGTCACCTCTCTTCTTACACTCTGCATTCCATTGACACTCAACTTCTTTCAGTCACCTACATGCGGACTTTTCTGACCTCTGGGTCTTTGCACATGGCGTTCCTTGCATGTGGAGTACTCTTCCTTGTCTTTGTCCAACTCCTTCCCCCTAATTTTCCACTTCTTAGTTGAGATGTTCCCACTTCCAGGACCCTTCCCCTGACCTTCCAGGACGGGAGGATCCCCCCACAGCCCTTACCACTCCGCCCAGCGCTGCCCACTCTGGCCCTGTCATTGCCTGGGGATGCCGCCGCCTCCCCCACCGGCCTCGGAGCTCAATGCGAGTTGGCCTGGGGCTGTCTCGATCATCCCGCGTTGTCAGCATTGCCCAGGAATAAATGCCCCCACAGGCTCCGCCCCTGCCTCTGGGCTCACCTGTCCGAGTCTCGCACACGGTGGCACAGTCACACACTTCACCTCTTCGGCCACACCCGAGGCTTGGGCTAGGTTTGGAGAGGCTCAGTCCTTGGGCTCCCTCAGGCATGGCTGAGCGGCCCAGCAGGGTCCTGTAGAAAGACCCCCTTCTTGGCTATCAGGACCCCATGGGCCTCTCCACCGACCAAACTCACAGATGGGGGCTGGGAATGAGGAGCGTGCTCTAAATCCAGGGAGGGGCTCCTGGGAATCACTAATAGGGGAGGCACAAAGTGACAGAAAGAAGGGGACAAGGAGAGAGAACCTGGGGAAAAAGATGGAAAAGCTGAGACAAAGAAGAGTGAGCGGAGCAGGAGGCGCAGAAGCTGCGAGTCCCGTTTGTCTGGGGCCAGAGGCTTAGGGATCCTGGGAACGTTTGGGCTCTGGCTGGAGCGGAGGGCGAGGGGCAGGGCTGGGAAAAGCCGTGGGCGGGAGGCCGTGGGGTCCCAGGGGAGGGCGGAGGCTGGGGGACCGGATGCCAGGGTCCTGCAGACGGCTCCCTCCCCCGCCGAGGGGTGCGCGCTGGGGCGCTGGCCCGGAGCCCTCGCTCCCCCTCTGGCCGGTCCCCCTCGAGCTCCGACCACCGTCCCCCAGCCGCAACCTCCGCCGCGCCTTCCCACACCACTCCAGCCCCCAACTCCCGCCGGCGCCTCGGCTCGCCCCCCGCCGGCACGCCCCCTCATTGTTCAGCCGCGGCGCCGCCCCCTCCCCCAGTCCGCCTGGGCCCCTCGCCTCCCCCCTCACCTCCCGGGGAGCCTCCAGCCCCGGCCCGAGGCAGCCCAGCTCCTGCGCGACCCCGACGCGGTCCCGGGAGAGGGTCCGAGCCCGGACTCAGGGGCGTGAACTTCGGGCTCTCAGGCTCCAGGAACAGAATCTGGGGTCTCTCGGAGAGTGGGGTCCCACAGTCGGAATTTCTCGGTGTTCTAAGCGGGCGATGCTAGGAGCCTCGACTCCGGAGTCTCAGATGGGGGCGCTGGGGACCCACATTCCTGAGTCTTCTAGGTAGGGCCCTGGGATGGGGGGTGGATTCCGGAGTTCCCCTAAGTCTAGGGGCAGGGATGAAACTCCCTCTAGGCGGGAGCACAGGGGGGTCCCAAAGTCCTGGGTCCCCTTGAAGTGATGGAAGCTGCAGCCCAAAACTGGATGAGGGGCTTAGAAGTCAAAATCTCAAGTTCCTCCAACGCGGGGTCTTGGGATCGGAGCCAAGAAGGGAGTCTGCGGTCCTGGATCCTGAGTTCTTGAAATGGGGGTGCGGGGCGCTCGGCCTCCAGGGTCCCGCGGGGTGACGTCCAGGGCTCCCGGCTGCTCCAGGAGGGGGCGCTGGGCACCTGGATGGCTCAAGTCCTGCAGCCTAGGCGCCCGGGCCTGGGCTTCGGGGTCTCTCAGGATGCCAAGCAGAAATTCCGGACGCCGGGGTCCGAGCCTCTGGACCCCTCGGGCTCCCAGCTGCGTGTCACAGGGCTCGAGTGACGGTGGCGGCGCCACATCTGGGGCGGGAGAGTCCAGTCCCAGCTGTGCGGCGGGGGGGCGGTCGCCCGGGGCTTCCCCTCCCCCTCTGTCGCCCCGGCTCACATCCTGTTCCCGCCTGCGGGGGGGAGGGGCTGCCTTCCGGCCGGCCCGCCAGCGAAGGGTTAAGGCCCCCAACCCCTTATTCTGAATATTCATGAGGAGGCGTGTCCTCCGGGTAGGCGACACCTCTGCATTCCAAACGCCTCGCAGACTTTTCCCTTTTACAGCAAGGGCCGCGAGGCGTGAGAATCCGGAACTGACGAAGCACTGTCTCCTATTGGTAAATCAAAAATTTTTAATCTGCATATGTAATACAAGGCGGGGCCGTCCGGTGAGGTCACGTGGCTGTGAATGACTGAAGGACTCCCCGGCGCAAGGGTGCGGCCAGAGCTCCAGTGGCGCAATCGGTTAGCGCGCGGTACTTATATGACAGTGCGAGCGGAGCAATGCCGAGGTTGTGAGTTCGATCCTCACCTGGAGCACTTTTTTTTCTTTTGCTTCCCCCCCCACCCCGCCCCCCTCCTGAAGCACTTTTAATTTTTTTGTCATCAGTTCTTATAAACTTATACATCGTATAAACCAACCAAAACATCTACATCACTTAGATGAATGAACGTTTCCATCTTTTGAATTATTGGGCTCAAAAGACTTCTAGGCTTTTGGTGACAGACAGTCCCTTGTTTGCTCTGTATTGTAGGAAGGTGCCGTTTCCATCCTAGCCACCAGGTGGGGGTATCGTCTCTTATTAGATGCCGTGGGCATGGAATTGAGTCTGCAAATAGTTTGACTTCTGTAGAGATGCCGGTCCTGGGTAAACTGTATATGGCTCTGCCTCTGCATATTTCTCTGTCTCTTTTTAATGCCTCTTTTACAGATGAACGTATTTACTGGTCTTGGAGTTTTCCACCTCTGTTGAAAAGGAAAACGGTTTCCTTTCCGGTTTTGAGTCTTGTTTTTTCAACAAATACTGAACATTCACTATGTGCCTGGCCCCCTTTAGTTGTGTGTAATACAGCAGTGAGTGTCACAGGGCTCGAGAAACAGAGCCTTGGACACGGACAGAACAAGAAAGAGACATCGCTGGTTCTTCCTTTAGCCAGATCAGATTCTCTTGCCCTTCCCCAAAGAATCCCTCATGTAAGAAAACGGCACCTCCCACCAGCTCCCACCTCCCAAGGGCACATCCCTGCCCCTTAGGACCTGACATTCTAGTGGGGAGGCATATTGCTGTAAACATAAGAATTAAGAACATTTGAATGTTAGGTGATGATGATAAATGTCATGGAAAAAGTCCAGCAAGGTAG
Organism: Cacajao melanocephalus; assembly: GCA_963573385.1. Taxonomy (NCBI): domain Eukaryota; kingdom Metazoa; phylum Chordata; class Mammalia; order Primates; family Pitheciidae; genus Cacajao; species Cacajao melanocephalus. The sequence goes on from CAUYLG010009838.1 coordinate 115,473, forward strand.
GGAAGATGGGTAGTTGGAGGTGGGGTGTGGATTGCCAACAGCAGTGGTCAGGGAGGATCTCATAGATCAGGCAACTTTTGAGCAGAGACCTGAAGGAGGGGAGTGAGCCATGAGGATACCAGGGGAGTGTTCAAGCAGAGGGAACAGCTAGTGCAAAGCTCCTGTGGATGAAGCAAACCAGCTAGGAGGCCAGTGTGCCTTCAGCAGAGTGGTCAAGGGGGAGGGTAAGCGATGGGTGCCAGACTGTGTGGGCTGTGGGGAGGACTTAGGACTTTGACTTTTATGTGATCTGACTCAGGTCTCATAAGAGGCTTCCTTTGGTTGTCTCGTGGGGAAAGGGGAGGCTGAGGGCAGGGGCTGGAGCAGAGACTGCATAGGCTGCTATGAAGATGCAAATGGGAGATGTTGGATAGGACCAGGGTGGGGGTCATGGTGGGGGCAGGTGGATTGTGGATCTATTTTGCAGGTGGATAAGACAGGATCGCTGTTGGCCTGGGGTGTGGGTTTGAGAGCAAGGTATCAAGAGGTACTCCCGGGTGTCTGGCCTAAGCCCTGGTAGCTGGTGGGAGATGCCATTTTCTTACATGAGGGATTCTTTGGGGAAGGGCGAGAGAATCTGATGGGGATAAAGGAAGGACCAGCGATGTCTCTTTCTTGTTCTTTCAGTGTCCAAGGCTCTGTTTCTGCGAGTCTCTGCCTGCTTGCTCTTGATCTTCCTCTCTGCCCCTCCTACGCCCTTGCATCTCAGGGGTTCTGACTCCCTCTCGCCTGACCCTCTTCTACTTATCAGGGCCTGAGCCCTTTCCCACAAGGGAGGCAGTTTCCTGGAAGAGGAGACCAAAGGTCAGTGGGCCAGGGGAGAAGGCCAAGGAGGCCTGAGAGTAGGAGGGAGGTTTGAGGAGGGAGGTTTGAGGAGGGGAGAGAGAAGGGAGAGGAGGGAAGGGGCTGGAGAGGGAGAGAAGAGGAGGAGGACTCAGGCTGGGGGGAGGAGGGGAAGAGGACAATGGGGAGTGGGAGGGCAAGGAAAGGGTGAAGAGGGAAGGAAGGACAGAAAAAGGGAGAGAAGGGAGACAGGAAGGAGGAGAAAGGGGGTAAGAGACGGCAGTATGGGGGAGGCTGGAAGTGGGAGAGAGGAGTAATGAGGGAGGGGACGAGTTGGAGGGTGGAGAGCACAACTGAAGGCAAAGGGCGTAGGGCGGGGCAGGAGGGTGCAGAGGAGGAAGTGAGGAGGAGGAGGAGGGGTGAGGGTAAGGAACGGAGAGAAGAGGGAAGCGGGAGGGAGGAGGAGGGGTGAGGGGGACAAGGAGAAAACAGAGGGGCAGCAGGGGGCGAAGGCTGGACGGCGGGGCCAAGCCGCAGTCGCTGACGCAGGGCAGCTTCCGGGCGCGGGGCGCTGGGCCCCGGGGCTAGTCCCGACGCCGCTGGCCTTGTATGGTCGGAAGACGCGGTTCTCCCGGGGCCCCTCCTAGACGTGCGGCCCCTGCTACCCACACCCCCTGGCCTCGCGGGGCCAACCCTGGTGGGTGTCCGAGGCCTCGGGCTTCCAAGGTTCGGAAATACCAAGATCCGGTAATTCCTGGGCTCCAGGGTCCCGGGTGGCCAGAAACTTGCAACTCCAAGCCACCAGGGCTCTAGAGTCTAAAGCGCCAGGGGACTCAACCCGAGACTCCTAAATGTTGAGAGCCTAGACTCCTGAGACCCTAAAACCCGCTTCTCCCCAACATCCTGAAGGCGTCGAAGCCCCCCCGGAGCCCCGAGTCCCGAAACGGGTTCCGTTACCCCAGGCTGCCCCGCCCCGCGCCCGCCTCCGCTCGCCCTGGGCGCGCGCCCCAGCACATTCCGTCCTCTCCACCCCGCCCCTCCCGCCTCCCGCGGCCCCGTGGGGACGGAAACATCCCGTACCCGCTCGCGCGCACCCGCCGGAGAGCTGGGTCAAGGAGCCCGGCAAGACGGGAGCGCGGCGCCCGGGAACTGGCTCCCCCGGTTCTCATCTGGTGACCTCACCTGGTCCCACCCTTTCAGGTGAACGGCCAGGCCCGGTGACGTCACTTCCTGCCAGGTAAGCGCCGCGGGGCTCGCAGCAGTTGACTGCTTCCAAAAAGTCACCCCTTCCCTCCCCATTCTTGTCTCCAGACCGCGAAGAAGCGAGGATCCCAGCTTATACGCAGATTCGGTTTATTAAAAAATTTCCAAAAACACAAAAATAGACTTTTAAGGTAACAATATATATTACTAAATATATTATTATAGTCTACTTATAATAATTATACCGTCGTTTCCAATATTACAAAAGAAGAGGAAGAAAAATACGAGGGAAGCAGACGACCCAATATATATAAATACTATAAAATCATATTAGAATAAATAAAGTCGTCATAAATAAAGACCCATTGATTCATGGGTGGGGTTTGGCAACAGCTTTGGCTACTTGCTTTTGGAGGGTAATTTGAGCACCAGGATTCCCCCTCAGGGGAGGTTCCGTTACCAGGAGACTCTGGAACCTCAGATCTCTAAAAACTGGAGGGGCAGAGAAGGCCTATTATTCACAGCACGTAAGATTCCAGGAGACAGATTTGCGCAGGGAAGAGGTGGGGGAGAGGGTTCATTGCCTCCCTTAAATATGCTACATTTTTTTTTAAAGAACCTCAGAAGACACTCCATCCCCCACCACGAATACTGAGCTTGCACACTTGGGGACCTGCCCCAGCGTGAGGTCAGGGGAGTGGGTTAATGCATTCTGGAAAAGGGGGTTACTTGATTACTGTCCCCAAGTCACCACAGCCCTGGGTCCATGCAAAGACCACAGTGCAAGAGAAGTGGCTCCCCCCCTGAGATCCAGCAGATCTGGCGGGGCAGAGTCACTTGTCATTCAGAAACGGAGATGCGATTGAAAATGGGGAGTCGCCGGGGGGCTGCCGTGGGCTGGGGTGGTGCAAAAACCCCCGCCTCGAAGACCGGAGAGTCAGAGCCCCCCAAGCTGCTGCCGCTGCTGGCGTATTCATCAGGGTCAGATCCCAGGGATTGTACAGAGGGGCTTCGAACCAGGCCACCCAAGGGCCCCCCCCAGACGCTCATAGGGGTGGCCCTTCGGCAGGAGGGGCAACAGACTGGGGTGGGGTCTCTCCGAGCCACGGGGGTACCAGGGGCAGCAGAGAAGGCAGAGGGTGACAGTGGAAGGTCCCCAGGTGGTGGCGGGGAGCTGGAGGGCGAGAAGGAGCAGGACAGGGAAGGGCCGGCCAGGCCTGGCGGTGGTGGTGAGGTCCGGCGACCGGAGGGCAGGCCAGAGAAACTGATGCTCTGGCGAAGCACAGGAGGGTGGCCCGGGGCCGCCAGGTCTTCGCTGGGGTTGTGGATGAAGTGGCAGCGAGAGCCGTAGGGGCAGCGGCCCTGGAGGTAGAACTTGTGGCAGAGTTCCGTCTTGTACTTGGGGTGGCGATTGGCCTGGCGCAGCTCGCCCAGGCCATGGGCAAACTGGCATTTGGCCCCATAGCGGCAGCGCCCACTCTCTGAGAAGGTCCGACATAGCTCAGTCTTGTAGCGGGAGGAGGTGGTGGGGGTCGCTGTGGGCGAGGTGGGTGAGGGTGACAGTTCGGGGCCCAGGTGGGGAGCCAGCGGTGCGAAGCCAGGGGGTGGGGGCACCCAGCCAAAGCTGCGGCCCTCCACCAGGCTGGTGGAGCGGCCAGGCAGGCGAGAGATGACCCCAGACGGGCTGGAGTCAGAGGGGCTCAGGCTCCAGAGTCCCGAGGAGCCCCAGCCTGGGCTGGACTCAGTCTCTCCGTGGTCGGATGGCACGGGCGCGTCAGCGTTCAGCGACAGGAGGCTCTGCGGAAATGGGTCGGTTAAGGTACCCGAAAAAGCAGGGCGACGCCCCACCCCAGCTGCAGGGATCAAGAGCTTGCCAGGCCGGTTTGTGGGCTCCCGGCCTGAGCCCCACCCGCCCGCAGAAACTCCCAGGTTCCAGATGCCAGGAACCCAGATTTGGAGGTTCCGAGTTTACCCCCGGCCGAGGCATTATCCCGAGGGACCTAGGAATTCCGGTTTCCCCGGCTGGACCAAGAGGGGTTCCCGAAGTCAGAGCGCACCACTGTTTCCCAATTTTGAGTCTCTGGGCCTCCCCGGATATGACCCACGCGTCGGGATCTCCAGTTTCACAACTGGAGGAACCGGGCAAAGTTGACCCAGGAGTCCGGATCGCTTTGGTTTTAGGGTTTTCAGAGAACTACGGTCAGGGACTGGAGAGACATAAGTCGGATCCCCCCACCCTGAGACTTCAGCCCCAGAAACGCCTCTGCGCAAAACCACGCCCTCAGTAACGACTAGGGATGAGCCAGGTATGGGGGCCACTTCCGCCTCCAGGCAGCCTCGGTCTGAGAAAAGTTCCCCGACTTTCCACTTGCACGGGCCGCCCCACCCATGTTTGAGCCAAGACCCGGGAGTCGCGAGCTCCATTTCCACCTCCAAATCACCAAGCTGATCTTGGGAGTAGAAGGCAGGGGCGCCGGGCTGGAGCGCTAGGGAGCCCCAGTCGGAGAAGGGAGGCAAACGTCCCGGGCTGGAGCTTGCGGCTCTAGAGAGCTGGGAGTCAGGCGTGCAGGTGCCGAGTGGCGGGCACTCACCTCGTAGATGGCAGTGAGATCCATGGTGTAGCGGTTGGCCATGAGGAAGCCGGCCAAGGGTCGGAGCGCTGAAGTCAGGCTGAGGCTGGCTGGGAGAGCCGGCTTCTTATAGGCAGCGGCTTGGGGCGGGGCCGGGGGCGGGGCAGGAGGGGGCGCTTCCCGGACGCGCGCCCCTGGCGCAGCCCGGCTGGCCCTGGACTGGTTCCCTTCCGCCCGGCCCTGGGCCAGGACGCGCCTGAGTTTGGCCGGTGGACAGCCGCGACCGGGCGGGGAGTGCGTGGGGCAGGGGCGGGGGTCGGGGTAGGGGTGCGGATGGCGGGGCGCCTGCCGAGTTTTCAGAGCTGGAGACTGAGGCTTGTAGAAGCGAACTGCGACGGAGGTGGGGGCAGGGCTCCAGGGGCAATTGACAAGGGCAGAGGCCCGACGGGGCGTGTGCGTGCGACACAGAGGGACGGGGGCGGCGAGAGACACGCAGAGGGACACAGACAGGGAGAGAGGCAGAGAGAAAAACATCAAGAGAGACCCAGAGAGGGAGAGAGAGGGTAAGGAGGGGAGGGAAGGTGGGGAGAGACAGGCCCAAAGACAGATTCACAGGGAGAAGAGGGTTGGGAGGATCACAGAAACAAACCGAAAGGGGCTGAGCTCAGTGGCTCAAGCCTGTGATCACAGCACTTTTTGTGTTTTTTCTTTCTTTTCTTTTTTCTTTCTT